>OZ023267.1:28891028-29075168 GCA_964006375.1 Tillus elongatus
CTACAAAATTCATTTATATACGTTTTGTATAACCCTGTTATGTTCAATCATTTTGTAAAAGCAATAAAAATAATACTATATCTGTCGTGGGTGAAATAATTTAAGCTGCAAGGTCTTGCATAAAAATTATTTTAAACCTGTAAGTAACATATAATCGATTAAAATTAACTAAGTTATGCATGCATGTCAATGTGTCTAGATCTATTGGTATTTATACAGGTGGCGCATTGAAAACGAAACAGACCGATTTGCGTCCAGAGAATTTTTTTTAAGAACACTGAAACACGTCAATTTTAATATTGAGGGGGACATGTTTTGACATAAAACTTAACTTTGTCACATCAACCCCTTAAGAGTGATGATAATAACCCTTATATTTTAAATAGGGAACATGGGTCGAGTGTTACATCATTTGAAAGCTCTTTCTTTTCTGAATTCAGCACACAAATTTTTTTGGAAGTTTTATCGACTCGTTTAAAAAATATTCACAGTTGGAGTTGCATGAACGTATTTCATTCATTGCGATTAGAAATGCCCTAATTAGTCAATTTCTCGTAAAAAAATAACTAAAAAATAAAACCAAACATTCAAAAATGTTTATTTAGTTAAGTAAGTGTTCAAATTGTTGACCACCAGCTTCCGTATAAAAGTACAAATTTTGTTCAAAACGAGCTCTGGCATTCTGGAGCATTTGTGGATTTATTAGACGGCATTCTTCAACAATGCGTCGTCGTAATTCTTCCAGAGACTCCGGTTCTGTTGCGAAATTTCTACTCTTTAAATGGCCCCATAGAAAGAAGTCTAAAGGAGTTAAATCCGGTGATCTAGGGGGGCACTCAATAGCACCTCTACGCACAATACATTGCGCTGGAAACTCTCTGTTTAAAAACTCCCTAACACGTTGTGAAAAATGCGGAGGAGCTCTATCTTGTTGAAACACTAATTGATTTTCTTGATAGCGATCATCATTTTCAACAATGTCAATTAGTAGGGGGTAAACGATATCTTTTAGTAACTCCAAATACGTTTTGCCACTCAAATTCCCATCGAGAAAAATTGGTCCGATTAAACGGTCTCCAAAAATGCCAGTCCAGCTGTGGAGTTTGAGTGTGGACATCGTGAAATTTTCTTGGATTATTATCTGCCCAATAACGACAATTATGACGATTGACTGTAGAGTTTAATAAAAACGTACACTCGTCTGAAAAACAGATATTGAACAGAAAGTTCCCGTTAGCTATTCGTGCAGTCATAACTTCACAAAACTCCAGCCGCCGATCAAAATCATCTTCATTCACAAAATGAATTTTATACGGGTGAAATTTATGATGCTACAATATTCGCTGAATAGTTCTTCTTTTGATGTTTGAAACAGTGGCCAATTTTGTCGTGCTCAAAGTTGGGTCTGCAGAAATTTCTCCTAAAACTTCAATCTCAGTAGTCTCATTTATAACCGGAAATTCACGTTCAGGATCCCGTTTTTTTTTTTTGTTGGCTACTGAACTACTTTGTCGAAACTTTGCAACTAACTCCAAAATGTATTTTCTGTTAACATGTCTGTTCGGATGTCGTTCATTAAACAAATTTGCGGTACGGTTGGCACAGTCATCGTTTTTGAAAAAAAACAGTAATTATTTCAACTCTTTCTTCTACAGAATACACCATTGTGAAATTAATTTTCGGTAGTACTATCAAGTGTCAAACCGACCGATAAACTGAAATAATAAACCGCATTTCTCTCATTCCGATAATAAATGTTCTGATAGTCAATTTTTTGTTTACAAACCAACAAAACATTGACTATCAGCACATTTCTTATCGGAATGAGTGAAATGCGTTTTTGCATCTTCAACTAT
This sequence comes from Tillus elongatus, assembly GCA_964006375.1. Taxonomy (NCBI): domain Eukaryota; kingdom Metazoa; phylum Arthropoda; class Insecta; order Coleoptera; family Cleridae; genus Tillus; species Tillus elongatus. Next base: position 28,892,885 of record OZ023267.1, read on the forward strand.
GAATAATTTTTAAACGAGTTGATAAAACTTTCAAAAAAATTGTTATCACCACCCTTAAGGGGTTGATGTGACAAAGTTGAGTTTTATGTCCAAACATGTCCCCCTCAGTATTAATATTGACGTGTTTCAGCGTTTATTAAAAAAATTCTCTTGACGCAGTTCGGTCTGTTTCGTTTTCAATGCGCCACCCTATATATGTCATCCGATAGACGTTGTCAAAAGCTTTTAGGTTGTATTCATTGCGGCTGTAGTAAACGTATAGTTCAAGTCCAACAGTTCAAGTTATATAAGTCGAGATAACTCAGCTACGAGGAGGTAGTGAAAAGTATATAACCTACAAACGAGAACATAATAAATTTTAAAAACAAAACCTTATATATTCAACATAATCTTACACATTTAGTAGGACGTTCATAAAGCAATTCTACACATTTTAAAATTAGTTATTTATATTGATCTTCAAATCACTCCAGAGCCGTACATATGGCTTTGTTATTTGTCGAAAATCGTTTACCTTTCAAATGTTTTTTGAGCTTTAGGAATAAATAATAGCTTGATGGTGCTAAATCTGGAGAATATGGCAGGTGGTTAATCAATTGTAAATTAATTTTATCAATTGTTTCCAGACCAAACAACGACTTGTGAGCAGCGGCGTTGTCTTACAAAAAGAGCACATCTTTGAGCAGTTTTCGCCGGAATTTTCCACAACTTTTTTGTTTTTAGCAAACTTTCGCAAAAAGAATTAATTTTCTGGGAAAAAAATAGGTAATTTTTGTGAAAAAAAATGACAATTATCGTGCAATTGTTTTTTTTTTATTTTTGTAAAAGAAATTGTTGCGAATATTTATATCTTGACAAAAGTATTTTTTGTGTAAATTGCTTGGATAAGTTCGCTGGCTAGGTAAATCGGACCCTTTTCTGGGTAAAATTTTAACGTTTTTTTAGCTTTGATATCTCTGCAAATAATAAAGTTATTTTTACAAAGTTCCTCCTATAAAGATTATACTATCCACCGACGTGTATGTATTTGAATTAAACAGAAATTACTAATTTTGCTAAGAACTTTTTTATGAAAATTGCCTACCGTATCGCAGTTGCTGCTTACATATTTTTTCTATTTTTTACAAGCTTTTACTTAACTTCACCTGTTAGTATGTTTGTTTGTTTGTTAGCGTTTTGGTCAAATTTTCTTAGTCAATTTTGCACCAGTTGGCCTCATCAGATTGGGCTGAAATTTGATACACGTGTATATGTCAGGTGACAATGTGACATAGGCTACCTATCATTATCATAAAGTCAATATGGCGGACGCTCCAAGATGGCGTATTTTTTTCGCAAAATTCCCCTAGCATTGGTATCAAATTTAAGGTTTTTACGAGTAAAATACAGTAGGCTGGGTAACACTTTCATGAAATTTAAATGACGGCCAACGCAAGATATAGCGGAATATTTCTTCTTGCTCAACGACCCCCTTGACATGGCTATCAAATGAAAAATCTTCACGAGTGAAATATCGTAGGCTAGTGACGCTTTTATAAACTCAGTATGCCTATTTTTAGTGATTTTTTTTTAATTCTCTAATAGAGAGGTATTGATGGTGAGACTTTGCAAAATTGTTTTCAAATAAGCGCGATCTAGGACCCCTAGAACCCATATCCGGGGTCAGTTTCAAATTTTATATGTTTATATATATATATATATATATATATATATATATATATATATATATATATATATATATATATATATATATATATATATATATATATATATATATATCCAACCGATAACTCAAAAAATAATTAACCGATTTAGATGAAACTCGGGAAGTCCCTTACTTTTATCAATGTCTTTGACTAATTCATTAGCCAGGAAAATCGAACAAGGTTTTCCGAAAAAAAATTCAATTTTCTTTCGAAACATTTTTTTTTCTTCAAAAATTACAAACTTACTTTAATGAAATTTAGTGGATGTGTTGCCTTGGGAAAGACCTTCCTACGTACCAAAATTCAACTTAGTAACTTTATAAAAAATTGAGTTTTTCTAATTTTGAATTTTCTGCTGAAAAAAATTATTTTTTCTCAAAATTACAAAGTTATTTTAATGACATTTGGTGGATATGTTGCCTTAGGAGAGGCCTTACTACGTACCAAAATTCAACTTTCTTTAAAATTGAGTTATCCGAGTTTGAAGCATTTAATAAAAATTCACTACCATAACGCACTTGCTACGTCCCGAACTTTTTTTTCTTTCATTTAGGCAGATAGCTTGGTGATTTGTCTCCACTGCTTCCGATCTCTTGCAATGGTCCTTATGAACTCGCCGATGCCAAAGTGAATGTTTACTTTACCACCTAGGCATCTTACCAGTTGTTTCTCCTTTTAGATAATATATTCTGTATACAGAACTGGCGGCTTCAAATACGCAACCTAACAATGAGGTTATAAAATGTAAAAAACAAAATTAATCGGTACCTTTTTCTGTTGAAAATAATTTCCACAAGTACAATGGCTTTTATTCTATTTCAATATATTAAGTATTTACAGAGGTACAATTTTTATCAATTTAATACAGCGCTGTCGATCTCATACTATGTTCGTCAGAGTGAGGGAACTGCCGACGTCACTATCGCCGATCGAGTTACTATGCAGTTTTTATAAAACTATTTTCTGACATAATGTACAAAGGCGATAACATGAACTAAATAAACACACTTTAATCACAGTAAAATATATAATATCAACATCCATTAGAACGAGTGATCGGCGTTGGTGATTTAATTATTTTTTTAATTTCAACAACACACCACGAGGGCTTACAGCCTAAATACTATCGTACCATGGGTGTCGACAAGGAGGAAAGAGGCAACTTGTTAATTCTGGATTTGAAGGTTTGGAGGTTCGGGGGAGAAGAAAAAAACATGTGCCGGCAAGGAATTCCACAACTTGGAAGTCCTCGGGACAAAAGAGCGGGCATACCAAGATGTTCTATGTCTGGTGACCTGGTAGGTAAAAGAGTGCATTCGCTCTGTTCCCCAGGTAGATCTGTTGGGGACAGCAGGTGGGGGAACTATGGAGGAATGCTACTCTGAGCAGTGCCCGTGCAGATATCTATAAAAGAGAGAGAGGTCAACAGCGGCACGTCGGTGGGCAAGGGATGGCAACCTTTGGGTGAGGGTAGGGTCACCAATGAGACGTATAGCACTCTTCTGAATGGAGTCCAGGATAGCGAGTGTAGAAGCGGCAGCAGCACTCCAGATGTGGGAGCAGTATTCGAGGTTTTGTCTTATTTGTGAAGTATATAAGGTATAGAGATTAGCTGGTGAAAAGTATTTGCGGAAGAGTAAACCTAATTTCTTAGCAGCCGCTTCTGCAATTGATGTGACATGTTGGTGCCAATTGAGATTTCGATCCACAGAAATGCCAACAAGTGAAAAGGACTCATTACTTTGAATAACTTGGTTGTTTATTCTGATGGGTCTAGGGCTGGTGTATCTCTTATGAGAAAGAAAGCAAGACTGTGGTCATATCAGCGGTCCCGTGGCATTCCATAATGTGAGAAGAAATCTGGGCGTGGCTTATTTTAATCAACTTTAAAAAATCCAACGGCATTATTCAAGTTAGGCAGCTCATTCCAATAATTTTTCAAAAAATCCTTTTTAGGCTCATTCACTCATGTAATCCACAATGCCATGATCTCGGTAAATGTTGTACTATTTGCAGCTAACAGAAAAAAACATATTTCAGTGCAATTATTGCATTATATTAATTTACTTCCTGGTCTAGCATATAATATACTTTGGCCTGAAACTAAAGTGCTAAACTGTCTGAGTTTATGTATTTATAATCAAAAAAATCTTAGAAAAAGCTCCTTAATGACGATATCACGATTTTGCCCTTATTATTTTATTTCAAGGTGCCGTTGTAACGCAGGATACTAGGCGTGAGCCTGAAAAACGATAACTCCCACCGATGTTTTTTGGTGGGAACAGCGAGATGTTTACCTGGTCAGGTAATAATACTAATATTGGTGTAAGGCTAGATGCATTTTCACAACAACTAGAACCGTAGACCGGTTTCGCTCTCATTAGAGCTCGTCAGTACGGCATACTAATTGCAGCAAAAATACATTATTTTTTTTTTGGATACAGGAGGGAGAGATGCCTCATGCAGACCTCATTCACGGCCCCGTAAGTGCCGTGGGATATCGAGGTACTGTGAGACTCGTACTCTTAGTACACCTACTCACTAAAACTCGCTCCCAGAGAGTACCGGACCTTAGTCCATACCTCCGTCGGAAAGATTTACACACAATGACTTTTTGGGTATGAATGTTTTCATTCTCTTTTTTCCGCGGGGGCGTTTAGTGGGTAAGTATTAGCTTTGGACGCTTATGATTATGTGGAAGTTGCTCGTCGTAGTCGGTGGCACTACGGAGAAGAGCATTTGGGTGAAAAGCGGCTTCTGCGAACTGTGTTGTGGATAATTGAGTTATAAACTCAAGTATCGAAGGCATTTCCAGATCAGAGTGAATCTAACTGTTTCGGACAAACCATAGCGCTCCGGTAACCATTCTCAGAATTTTGTTCTTGGTGATTTGAAGGGTCGCGATGTGTGTAGCGGCCACGGTGGCCCATGCAGGTGATGCATTGGTCAAGGCTGGCCGGATAATGACTTTGTACATGAGCATTGTTTATGGACAATTTGGAATTTCTATTTACAAGTGGGAACAGCTTAGAAATGAACATCGAGGCTTTTTTTTCGAGCGTGATCGACATGGGGGCGCCATGTTAAGTGTTTGTCGAGGAAAACCCCGAGGTATTTGCCAGGGAATTAGACGGTTGTCTAATGAAACGTGTTCGTGAGGTGTGTGTCTCCTCTTGGAAAATAGGACAGCTGAACATGTATCGGGGTTTATGGCTAGAAGGGATTTCCTATACCATGATTGCAGCTCGACTACGGCGGTCTGAAGTCGTTCGGTTATTATCCTCGGCTGAGTGGAGCTGCTGAGGATCGTAGTGTCGTATGCGTACAGTGCGTATGTCACGTTTATGGGGGGCTGTCGGAATGTCTGCGACAAATATATTGTACATCAGAGGGGAGATAGCAGAACCCCGCGGGAGACCAGCCGTGGCTGGGTAAGTTCTAGATCTGGCTCCCAGATGTTTGACCTGGTACTTCCTCTGTTGCAGGTATGACCTCATTAGCAGAATTATAGGGAGAGGATAATTAAATGATAGAAGTTTGTTTAAGAGGCCCGCATGCCAAACCCTATCGAAGGCTTGAGCAATGTCAAGAAATATTGCACCAGTTGACTTGTTTATATTAAATCCTTCGGTGATGTTTTCCACCACTCGAAGGACTTGGTCAGTGGTGAAGTGCTGGTGTCTGAAGCCGAATTGCTCATCCGGGAGAATATGATTTTCTGAGGTGAAAGTAGCTAGCCTTTTCTGAATCAGTTTTTCGGCGATTTTGCCGATGACTGGTAGCAGGCTTATGGGCCTGTAGTTCTGAGGGAACAGCGGATCTTTTCTGGGTTTCGGGATATTGATAATGTCGGCAAGTTTCCACATGGAAGGAAAATGTTGAAATCGCTGCATGGGATTCATAATCATAACTAGGAATACCATAGCTTTGCGGGGAAGGTTTTTCAGGGCTACGATGGAGATTCCATCGTATCCCGGAGCTTTCATATTTTTTAATGCTTTGATTATTTGGGAAACTTCTTCGAAAGTTGTGGACTCGATAGTTGTGTCTGAGGTGGCGCGAAGCGCACTCCTGACGTAGCGATGCGTTCTTGCTACGTGCGACAGATCAACGTTGTTATAATTCGGGCTGAATTGCAACTAAATACACCTATAAAGTAATACGGCTAAAGTAGCCAGCCTTTCAACACCAAGTGAGTGGTAAGCGTGTCGCCACCTAGTTGCGGAACCAAGTAGTATGTTGTCACGCCAGCTCCAAATAACACAAAGTGTGAAAAAATAGATACATACTTTGTCCCTATATTAGGGTAGAAATGAGCCAAGGCTGACAATTTAATAATTTGTTAGTTGGTTGTATACAGTCTCTATTTTTTAACAGTTTGTGTTATTTGGAGCTGGCGTGACAACATACTACTTGGTGCCGCAACTAGGTGGCGACACGCTCACCACTCGCTTAGTACTAATATTGGTATAATTTTTTCTCTTGTGCAGCTACTTTGTAAACAAGTATAAAAACTATGGATATGTGTGGTTAGGTGATAAACATACACAGGTGAAAACATCAGCTTTGTCAAATATTGTCCAACAGAAAATTCTTATTATGTAATAATGATTTAGGGGTATATTACACATTTTGTTAATTTAAAAGAACAAATATCCCAGCTGACAAAATTGCTTTTTGAATCCACCAGGTAGGTAGTGGAGAAATCCCCGTGGACGAGGACGACTGGGAAGACTGCGACGAGACAGAAGAGGAGTTCATCGGTCTACAGCCAGACGACCTGGACGCAGATAATAACAGCAATGGCAGTCGTCCGAGACGTCGAAGCTCTATATGTCCAATCTATAACGTAATGCATCTATAATATGTGACATTTGAATTTAAATTGGTAATTATATTTGCTTACAGAACACCCACATACACTACGAGACCAAGAGAACATCTCTGACCTCATCTACAACTAATTTGCCAGGTACTCCGAAACGTATGACAATGGAAAGAATGACGCAGACAGAAAATAAGTTGCCGATATGGAGACAATTCTTGTATTGTTTGAAAGGCGATGATAAGTTTAGGAGACAGCGTCAAAGGGAAGCTGCTGCAAAAAGTAATTCCGGTAGGGCTAATTTTTTATAGGCTTAAACAAAGTAATGAGTATTTTTTAAATAATACGAGGATCCATCAATAAATAGTTGTGTAAGGTATGAACACGCAAGTTTTTCAGAGAAATATTTTTAACGTAATATCATTTTAAATGCATACACTTTTGCCACCGTTTCAGCTATTATTTTTTCACCCCTAAAAAAAATACCAATTGTCAAACTCATCAAAATACGCTTCTGCCTCTGCGATAATCCGAGCCATGTTTTAATGTTGGGAAATAAAAAGAAGGCACAGGAAGTCAGGTCGGGTGAGTAGTGCGACAGCAATTCGTATCGCAGTTCATTCGATTTCGTCGCTATAAATTCCGGTGAATGTGCTGGTGCGTTATCGTTGTAAAAAACACTTTTTTCTTAGCTAAATAGAGCCGTGTCTCCTTCAATTTCCTATCGAATCGGTAAAATAATTCACTGTAGTACCGTTCCGTCTCCAAAATCTTCAAGAAGATTTTTCGCGTACTTCGAATTCCAAAAAAATCGTGGCCATAAGATTTCGGGCCGATTGGACCGTCTATGCTTTCTTCGGAGCAGATTTCCCCGGAAAATCCATTGTTTTCGCGTACTAAATACATCCAGGTTTCATTAACGATGACTACTCGACGCAAAAACTCCTGAGAATTTCGGTTATAGAGGTCCAAACACTGCTTCGACATTGGCAGCCGTATCCGCTTCTTGTCCACCGTGTGCAGTAGCGACAGCAATCGGGCCAACAGCTTTCTCATTCTTAACTGATCATGTAAAATATTGATTGCCGTTCCATACGATACGCCTATAGCTCTACTACTTTGCGCACTTTTTTTATATTTCAACAACACACATTCGCTCTGTTCCCCTGGCCGATCTGTTGGGGGCAGCAGGTGAAGGAACTATGGAAGAAAGCGCCTCTGAGCAGTGCCCGTGCAGATATCTATAAAAGAGGGAGAGGTCACCAACGGCTAGGGATGGCAGCCTTTGGGTGAGGGTAGGATCACCGATGAGACGTATAGCTCTCTTCTGAATGGAGTCCAGGATAGCGAGTGTAGAAGCGGCAGCAGCGCCCCAGATGTGGGAGCAGTATTCGAGGTTTGGTCCTATTTGTGAAGTATATAAGGTATAGAGATTAGCTGGTTAAAAGTATTTGCGAGCCCGGAAGAGGAAACCTAATTTCTTAGCAGCCGCTTCTGCAATTGATGTGACATGATGGTGTCAATTGAGATTTCTATACACAGAAATCTCAACCGTGGGTGTCGACAAGGAGGAAAGAGCCAACTTGTTAATTCTGGACTTGAAGGTTCGGAGGAGAAGGAGAAACATGTGCCGGCAAGCAATTCCACAACATGGGAGTCCTCGGGACAAAAAAGCGGGAATAACAAGATGTTCTATGTCTGGTGACCTGGACAGTAAAAGGGTGCATTCGCTCTGTTCCCCTGGTAGATCTGTTGAGGGCAGCAGGTGGAGAAAGTATGGAAGAAAGCTCCTCTGATCAGTGCCCGTGCAGATATCTATAAAAGAGAGAGAGGTCACCAACGGCACGTCGCTGGGCAAGGGATGGCAGTCTATGGGTGAGAGTAGGGTCACCGATGAGACGTATAGCTCTCTTCTGAGCGGAGTCCAAGATAGTGAGTGTAGAGGCGGCAGCGGCACCCCAGATGTGGGAGCAGTGTTCGAGGTTTGGCCTTATTTGTAAAGTATATAAGGTATAGAGATTAGCTGGTGAAAGGAATTCGCGAGCCCGGAAGAATAAACCAATTCCTTAGCAGCCGCCTCTGCAATTGATGTAACATGTTGGTGCCAATTGAGATTTCGATCCACAGAAATCCCAACAAGTGAAAAGGACTCATTACTTTGAATAACTTGGTTGTTTATTGTGATGGGTCTAGGGCTGGTGTTTCTCTTATGAGAAAGAAAGCAAGACTGTGATTTGGTGGGGTTGGATTGTACAAGATTTCTACTTCCCCAGTCCAATATTTTTTGGAGATCCACGGGAATAGAACCCTCCATGAGTCAGCGATCCTCATCTAATTAGGCTAAAGAGACAGGCTTAGAATATTGTATATTTAAGTGGACGGTGCTGTCGTCTGCGTAACTGTGAACTGGGTTGGATGTGCTAGAGAGGAGCTCATTGCTGTGGAGAAGAAATAAAGTAGGGGCTATTTATTAGAAAACGAATTTCATCAAACATCTGGTATTCTGTGCTAAAATTAAATTTCGGATTGGATGTGTGGGGGTGGATTTTTGTTGCTAAAGTGGCGTAAAAGTCTCAAAACATAGAAAACCTGATTCCGGGGGGAAAATTTTTTTGTCTGTTGGTCTGTCGGTCTATCGGTCTGTCGGCATGTACGTCTGTCTGTTAATAGGCTCAATAACTTTCGAACGAATTGAGTTATCTTCTTCAAATTTGGTATCCAATTAGCTTTCGACAAAGGAACGCTTCAAATTGTTTTTGGATAAGATCGCTTAAGGGAGTAGGGGATAAATAAGTGGTGATTGGGTGAAAATTGACATTTTTTCAATTAAACTCGAGTAATATAACGTTTCAAAAGTCTATGACTACAACAATACAAATATTTTCTTTGTGGTCAAGTTATGGGCCCTAAATTCGTTCCATGAGAATGTCTTTCTGAAGAAAGTAAATTATTAGTTATGTGCAAGTTATGGTTCAATTTTCAGCACCATTTTTTAATATTTTAGTTTGAAAATGTACCCATTTTACTTCCACATCGTCAGTACGTAAAGTATGGCATCGGCGACAAAAATGTCAAATTTTTTTTTCGTTTAAACGCCGTAATAAGTACCAAAACATATAGAAAACATGATTTTTATACGAATTTTTTTATGTCTGTCGCTCTGTATGTCTGTCTGTATGTAGCCACGATAACTTTAGAACGAATTGAGAGATCGTCTTCAAATTTTGTATACAGTTAGCACCCGATAAACAAGCGGTTCGGATTGTTTTTGGGTAAAATCTCTCCAGGGGGTAGAGGATGAATGGGGGATGATCTGGTGAATTTTTTTAGACTTCAGAATTTTATGAGGAGACTTTTGGGATATATCATGAATTTGACCCAATTCTGTTGCACGAGATACATGAGGATTTTCTTGGACTGATAATAGAACATTCAACCTTGTGTCTTCGCCACAACGTCCACTTCTTGACAAATACCTTACTTGGCGAAATTCCTCATACTTTTAGTAACCCGATGCACCGTACTTTTTCTAATTTGCCTATCCGTATGAACAATATTAAATAAACTGCGAACTTCTTCTAATTATCGTTGACGATCACCATATCCGTACATCATTAAGATTTCAATACGTTCAGATTCTGTGAGTTTTACTGCCATTTTCAAAATTTTTAATTGCACAAGAAAAAGCAAAACAACGACCACAACTGACAGGTGACAATGTCAACGCAGCACCTGAACTGTCTGCTTTATTGACACAAGTATATAGGGTGGCGCATTGAAAACGAAACAGACCAATTTGCGTCCAGAGAAATTTTTTTCAAGAAACGCTGAAACATGTCAATTTTAATATTGAGGGGGACATGCTTTGACATAAAACTCAACTTTGTCACATCAACCTTGTGGTGATAACAACCCTTATATTTTAAATAGGGAACATGGGTCGAGTGTTACATCATTTGAAAGCTCTTTTTTTCTGAATTCTGCATACTAATTTTTCTGGAAGTTTTATTAACTCGTTTAAAAATTATTCACAGTTGAAGATGCAAAAACGCATTTCACTCATTCCGATAAGAAATGTGCTGATAGTCAATGTTTTGTTGGTTTGTAAACAAAAAATTGACTATCAGAACATTTATTATCGGAATGAGAGAAATGCGGTTTATTATTTCAGTTTATCGGTCGGTTTGACACTTGATAGTACTACCGAAAATTAATTTCACAATGGTGTATTCTGTAGAAGAAAGAGTTGAAATAATTACTCATTTTTTCAAAAACGATGACTGTGCCAACCGTACCGCAAATTTGTTTAATGAACGACATCCGAACAGACATGTTAACAGAAAATACATTTTGGAGTTATTTGCAAAGTTTCGACAGGGTGGTTCAGTATCCAACAAAAAACGAGATCCTGAACGTTAATTTCCGGTTAGAAACGAGACTACTGAGATTGCAGTTTTAAGACAACTTGCTGCAGACCCAACTTTGAGCACGAGAAAATTGCCCACTGTTTCAAACATAAAAAAAGAACTATTCAGCGAATATTGAAGCATCATAAATTTCACCCGTATAAAATTCATCTTGTACAACAACTGAATGCAGATTATTTTGATCGGCGACTGGAGTTTTGTGAAGTTATGACTGCACGAATAGCTGATAACTGGAACTTTCTGTTCAATATCTGTTTTTCAGACGAGTGTACGTGTTTATTAAACTCTACAGTCAATCGTCATAATTGTCGTTATTGGGCAGATAATAATCCAAGAAATTTTCACGAAGTCGACACTCAAACTCCACAGAAATTAAATGTCTGGACTGGCATTTTTGGAGACCGTTTAGTCGGACCAATTTTTCTTGATGGCAATTTGAGTGACGAAACGTATTTGGAGTAACTAGAAGATATCGTTTACCTCTACTAATTGACATTGTTGAAAATGATGATCGCTATCAAGAAAATCAATATCGGTGACAGAAATATCCAAAAAATATTGTGCTGAAACGGCGTAAATAGTCTCAAAACATATAGAAAACTTGATTCTGGAACGAAAATTTTTGTGTCTGTCGGTCGGTCTGTCGGCCTTTACGTCTGTCTGTTAGTAGGCGCAATAACTTTCGAACTAATTAAGAAATTATCTTCAAATTTGGTATACGATTAGTACCCGACAAAGGAACGCTCAGAATTGTTCGCGGGAATAAATGAGGGTTGATTTGGTGAAAATTTACATTTTTTCGTTAAAACTCGAGTAATAAAACGTTTTAGGGTTTGTTTATTAGAGAACTTTTAATTTCATCAAATATGTAGTATTTTGTGCTGAAATTAAATTAGGTGTTGAATGTATGTAATATAGCTTTTTAGAAGTTTATGGATACAGGAATATAAATAATTTCTTTGTGGTCAAGTCATTGACCCTAAATTCATGTCACGAGAATGTCTTTCTGAGGGGAGTAGATTATCACAGCTTCGTTGAAGTTATGTTTCAATTTGCAGCACTATTTTAAGTTTGATTAAAGACATTATGTATCAATTCTATTAAAATTAATTAACCCTCACAGGGTGTTCGGATTTTTTTGAAAGTCAGTATACATATAATTTAAAAGGTTTACCCATAAACGACACACTCAATTCATTCACTCCTTGCTTCACACTGTACATTTATTTACAATTAGTTGCATAAATATGCTAAGTACATTCTTAAAGGATTCTACAGAGCATTTGACCTAATTAAATTAATATTTTATCATTTACAGGAAAACACGAGCGAGGGCACCATATTACTAGACACGTCAATAGTGTTTCTCTAATAGACAGGTCATCTAGAATCTTGTTTCCTGCATCCTTTGGCCTCCTCAACCTCTTCTATTGGATGGTTTATTACACTTACCAAGATGATTTCAAATGGGGCGATACAAAATTATACCCTTTATCGCACTAATTAAAATGTTTATGTTAGTTTTTGAAGTACAATAGTCGCATCAAATTACCAGGAAGCTATCAAAACACATCAAGTACTTGATTGAGATTATAATTGACAGTTAATCTATCAGTAAACCGAATCATCCCTTAAAGCTATTTTTAGATAATTGACGAGTTAAGAAAGTACAATTTGAAGAGCCCAATTTATCACAGTACAGTTTTCAGACCTGATGATCGTTTGACTAACGAAGTACAATTTGGAGACCTCAATTCATCACAATACATTTTTCAGACCTGACGATCGTTTAGCTAACGAAGTTAGCGTCACCGGAGGCCGGAGGAATGAATAAATAGTTCATTCATTCCTCTGATGACGCGTACTATATTAGCGAATCGATCATCATGTCTTAAAACTGTATTATGATGTAGTCGGTTCTCCAAATTGTACTTATCAATGCTCATCACAGGTTTCAGTCATTTCATTGACAGGATAAAGTTTGTGTTACATTACCAGCTAATGCATCCCGAGAACGATCATTTTCGATATAAATAACGAAAGACTTCCTTAGAAACCGCCAGACGGATGAAAAACCAAATGATTTGGCACTTCTGTACGTGTCCCACGACACTGTTAATTCTTGAGATGAAGACAAAACTATAGACAGACACAAAAATATTTTAGAATTCATCAAATTTCTTTTAGTGAATTTTTATTAAGAATATATATATATATATATATATATATATATATATATATATATATATATATATATATATATATATATATATATATATATATATATGTATCCGAGCGATAACCTAAAAAATAAAAAATCTCTGAGAGACCTCTGAGGCCCAGGGTTGAACACACTGAGACCTCACAGACGATCTCCGGCTAGATTTGGGGAGTAGGCAGATTGAGGCCCAGTAATCGAGCTACAACAACCCAACCCACTTTTGTCCACCGCCCTAAGGAGTATGCAGATTGAGTCCTTAGAGTGTCCTTACATATTTCCTTTATCTCTTGAAAATAGCTCCAAAACAGGAGCCGAAACGTCGAGTTTCATAAATTCTGGAGGCAGTTCAACCCAAGAACCAAGTATGTTCCATATATATAAACATAAGAAAATTTAACGAACCTTGGTTTTGTAGTCCAGGGACCCATATTTGCGCTCATCTGAAGAAATTTTTTCAAAAGCTTTAATCGTGGCCTCTCTACTAGCCAATTTTTCTTAATGAAAATTTGCTAAAATCTAAGGGACTTCGCCAAAGAAATTTTTATTTATACAGGGTCTGCTCTCAGAAGAGGGCATAAAGGTTAGTGTAACCAAAACTAAAAATGGATGATTTTATATCCTGTATATAAGTATATTAATAAAGTTTTACTGCCAATATTTAGCTATCGATGTATGCATTATAGGTACGGAAATAATGATATAATTAATTTAAAATGTGTTTGAAATCAGTAATTACGAGGTAAGCGCCAAAATTTCCTGGCCTGACTATAAAAGAGACGGCGTAGACTCATAATTAAATTTTATTTTTCAATATAAATGGCTGAATAGCTCAGTTCGCGAGGTGAGTAACCTTTAGAATCGGACTAAGAGATAACGGGTTCGAGTCCCGTATTCAGACAGTCGGTCTTTTTCACACGAATGTAGAATGGCTGGCTTCTGGTGAGGTATGGGTGTTGTCCTTTGTCTATATGTGTATGTAAGCTCTATTGTGTTATTATTATTAGTAGTATTATTATTATCGACTTTATCCTGAAAGGCTTTCACACTCCCTCAAAGGGGAACATTCACTCATCCCAGGTATCTCAGGTACCAAAGGGACTGAGCTCAGATGGAGCCCTCTCCAAGTTATCGGGCCCTGAACGACAACGTGACACATCCTCATTTACCAGGAAGTTGCGAGTATTACCGCCTTCTGCATAACCTTATAAAGATGCTCTCCAAGGCCCAGTCTCTTAATGTTCTCTCGAAGATTCTTAGGAACCACGCCAGTTGACGACATGACTATTGGAATCACCCGTACACTATCTGCCCTTCACTGCCTCTTTACTGGTATCTCGAGGTCTCTGTACTTAATGATCTTCTCGCTGTACTTTATCTCTCGATTATTAGTATCTGGAATCGCGACATCAATCAGCGCCACTTTGTTGCAGGACTTATCGACTATTATTATATATGGCCTCTGTGGGCAACTCGTTAGTCTCTGAGTACGGTCCGATCCCAATACAACCTGTACCCTGCGTTCTCTAGAACAGGCTCAGCAGTGTATCTATACTATAGTAGGGCACTTTACTAAGATTTAAAAGTCCCAGTTTCCGAGCCAGTTCAAGAAACCTCAGGATGTAAGTATCGATCCTAAAGATCCTCAGCACACTTATATGTCATTCGTGTGGAACTTAATCAAATGCCTTTTTGTAAGCCGCTTAGGCAGCAAAGAGATTTCTTCGTCCATTTTAAGCTTGATTGCACATAACCGAATCAATTATCAGCTGTTTTTTGCATCCCATAGATCCTTTGGCACACCCTTTTTGCTGGCTCGCAATTATGTTGCTCCGTTCGCAGTGCGCATATATGCGTTTCTCAAGGCAGGATGTGATCAACTTATGTAGGGTTGGAAGACAAGTTATTGGTCGGTATCTTCGGGGTCTGCAGAACAATGCTGGTCCTTTGGCAGAAGATGCGTGTCTCCTTGTATGAAAAACAATGGCATCTTCTTTGGGTCAAGTATAACTTCATTTATTAACACCGTCAATAGATGATGTGTACACACAAGTTTCTCAAGCCAAAAGTTTTGGACGTCATCAGGCCTGGGTGCCCTCCAATTATGATTATAATTATTATTAATATTATATTTTTTATTTTTTTAATATGTTGGGCAACCGTCCAAGGCTCCTACATACTTTGATGTCTACTTAACGTCATTACACCCGTGCCTTCGCCCCGCTCCAGCGGTGGTAAGAGAGCACGGGGCCGGAAATCATTAATCCAGGTTCAGAGAACGGAGGAGACGTAAAGATCCAAGGACGACAGATTTCTGCATTCTGCAAGCTAGTGAATATGCAGCGGCGTGGCATGCGGGAATTTTCTCGAGTTCCCGCAGCAGAGTATTAGGTACACCCCCTAGACAGCCAATAATCAGAACGAGTCGTCGTATATTGTGTCCCAGATAAAGTTGCCTAAGCTCAAAGATAAGGTCTCTATACTTCGTCCGTTTTTTCTTTTCCTTTATACTAATGTTAGCTTCAGCAGGAGCCGAGAACTCTATAACAAACAGGATTTTATTTTGTTTGTCGAGAAGGATAATGTCAGGCCTATTAGCGGCTATTGGCCTGACAGTGGAGACCCGGAAATTCCAGTATATACGGCATCTCTCGTTCTTCACCACGGACTCAATATCCCCTGGTTGGTGAGGCACAACTGATGGTCTATCCCATACGAATGTCGAAGACGGTAATACAACACTCGAAGGGCCGCATTATGCCGGTACACGTAATTGGCAGACACCATCACCGGACATGCACTCAAGAGATGCATAAGAGTCTCCGGCGATTGATGATAGATTCTGCAGCTGTCATCTGCCACGTCCACCCGCATCACACGCTTGCGGTAAACCGAGGTGTTTATAACACCATCTTGGCAGGCCACGATGAACCCAGTCTCCGATCGGAGCCCTGCTGATTTAAAAAAAGAAAATGTCAGCCTCGTTGACAAGCCGTGTTCTTCTATATGCCGGAAGAACATTCCGTGCAAAGGCTTGTCAACATGCTGCCCCATTAGGTGTTTTTGTAGGGCATGTCTAATTGTAGCTCTTAAAGTAGGAATGTCAGTCACCAAAGGGCAATCATCTTGCCTTCGTCCCGACCTGTGATCGAAGCATAGTCCGAGCTCACCTGCTGATCTGCCTGCTGCCTTGAACAGGAATGCAACTCATCTCAATGACCTTTTTTCCGTGTAACCACTCCATGTTTGGTAGTCCTCTACCTCCGAGATGTCTAAGCGAGGAACTGACGACCTCGAGTACAAGCTTCGATGTTTGTGGAGAAGCTTGCGGGTATCGCTATCACTCCAAAGGAGTAACGGATGACTGGAGCGGCAAGTATGTTGGTAGCCAGCACCTTGTTTGGCCCGGACAGCTCTGAATGCCATATTTGCCGAAGCCGCTGTTTATACCTACCGCGAAGAGCCTCTTTCGTTTTTGCAACGTCCTGAATGCCTGATTTCTCAACACCCAGGTACGTATAAGTCTCTCCGGCATCTAGATGCTTTATGGTGCGTCCATCGATGAGCTACGCATCATTTGGATACCCTTGAAGTCTCCCCCCCCCCCCCCCCCCCCATTATTATTATTATTATTATTATTAATAATAATAATAATAATAATAATATAGTCCCCCTAACATCAACGCACGTATTACATCGTTTCAGCAACAATTCTATACCCCTAAAAAATAATCTTTTGGTTTGTCCTCAAAATGTGCCCAAATTCAGCTTTAGCCTCTTCGTCATCACTGAAATGGAGCCCCCAAAGGTCCTTTTTCAAATACGTAGTAGTCACTGGGGGCCATATCTAGACTATACGGAGCGTGATCAATCTGTTCGAAAAGGCAGTGACGATTTGCGGCTTTTTCATGTACAATTCCAGCAGTGTACACGGGTGCATGCAATGGAGCAAACACACACCTCTGGTCAGTTTTCCACGTCTTTTCTCCTAAATATTTTGTCGAATTTATGCAGGAGTGTTATATAATATGCCCCGTTGACTGTGGTGTTGCCTTCTTTAAATTCTATGAGAAGAATGCCCACACAATCCTAAAAAAGCATAGCCATCACTTTTTCGCGACTGGCAGGCATTGAACTTTCTTGGCGGTGTTTCTATTCACGCCTCCACTTCATCGACTCCCTTTTGCACAAAGGATCATAATAGAGAACCAATGTTTCATCCCCTGTGACAATTGTCTTCAACACGTCCACAGAGGTCCAAAAAAATCGGGCACATCCAACACGACGCTGGCGCTGAACTGCTGAAAGATGTTTGGGGCGAATTCGGTGAATGCCTGTATCTGAAAGCCCTGACATTTTTGATAATTCTTTCACTTTCAAGCGTCGATCGTTAAATACAAGATACCCGTACACTCCGGCGGATCTTTGATGCTTTGAGGTGGAATTTCGAGTAAGGGATTTGATAACAGCTCTATGCTCAATTTTCGTGACTTCTGACATCATGCTGAACAAATGACAGTTATAACAAAACTAATTGACATAAAATCCATTTTTGTTTTTTCTAATGCTAATAAGACTTGAACCAATATCTTGGCGCTTACCTCGTAAGACTGAGTGATTTTATTATAAAGTATAAGCGAAATTTTTTTTTTCATACATGTAATTAATATCTTACTGATTATATTTATATATGCTTATAACCGACGAGTAAGTGTTCTATGAAATATAAAATAAATGAAAAAATATAATATGGTTCTTTTATTTTTTATTTATTTGTAACCTACCCTCTACAACAATTATTAAGACTCTGTAAAGCGTTCTTGTAGCGCATGCTGCTATAAACGACAAGCCTCCAGCACGATGGATATCGGATTCCATTAATTGCATAGGTTGACAACCACGTTTGGGCAACATTTCCAATAATTGAATACCTAAGGATGTTTGTGAAATGCGCTAAGACATAAGATAATAACCACATGTTCAACAATATATATATATATATATATATATATATATATATATATATATATATATATATATATATATATATATATATATATATATACAGGGTGTCCGGAAAATACGTGTACAACGTTTGACAGCAGACTCCTGACGTCAAAATAGGTCGATCTAAGCCGACTTAGTTATATCCAAAATTGCTTCGTTTAGCCGGTAGAGGGCATCGTAAATTTGTAAAAATATTGGTTATTCCTAAATTACGTGAAAACCTGCTAATCGATTTTAATGATTTTTACTATGTAGACTAATACTATAAAATGACGTTTTTGTTGTAGTATAGTCACCGGCTGTAAATAAGTGGAAGTGTTATGAAAGTGATTAATACGTCAACATTTCTCCTGATTTTTTATATCAACGGCGTTATGACAACCCAGATATTTTTGTCGAGTGACTGGATGTATTTGGAAGCTATTTTACCTCTTCAAGATTTTTCGTTTGATGAGCTGTTTTGCCAGAAAAAAAATATTTACAATTGCCTGCATACATCAATTAACATTAGTAATAAAACAAAGTACAACAAAGTTGGAAATATGTATTAAAAATATTGTAAGAAACTAAGTAAAACAAAAACATTACTTAAGCAAATGTGTAAAATGACCGCCATCTTGGTGAATACACTCATTAACACTTCTTAAAAAATGATATTGGACCCTATTTAATGTCTCGGGGTTATTAAAATGGTTGCCTGCATTTAAAATCCGCGTCAATAAATCATGGCGTGTGTTTACCGGAGTCTTGTAAACTTCTGTTTTAATAGCGCCCCACAAAAAGAAGTCACACATATTTAACTCTGGAGAACGTGGTGGCCATTTTACTGGTGCATCATTGCCCCTTCCAATCCATCGATTGGGATATTGATGGTGTAAATATTGCCGAAGTACAACGGAAAAATGGGGCGGGGCACCATCATGCATATACCACATTTCCCTCCGAAGTAAAAGGGGCAAATTTTCCAGGAGCATTGGTAATGTGTATTGCAAAAAAATTAAATAAATATTTCCATCTAACCTGTCTGGAATAACAATAGGACCAATAAGGTAGCGATCAATAATGCCTGCCCAAATATTTAATTTAAATTGATGCTGATGATGTGCAACTTTAATGGCATGTGGATTTTCATCGGAATAAATGTGTTCGTTGTACAGATTGGTTACTCCAGATCTTGTAAAGCACGCCTCGTCAGTAAACAATATTTTTCTACAAAAATTTGGATCACGGATTCTTTTGTTTCTAATAAATTGACAAAATGTAAGCCGCATTGGGGGATCAGTCGGTAAAAGTTCCTGGACTTTTTCTACGTGGTATGGATGTAACAACTGTTCGTTTAAAACCTCATTGACAATCGATTTAGGAACATGTAACTCACGTTCTAAGCGAAGGGTACTGGTACTTGGGTCTTCTTCAACCTTTTCCAGAATGTTTTCTTCTGTTTCCACAGTTCGAGTTGTTCGCATACGACCCCTGCCTTCAAATTTTTTCTCAAAGCTGCCCGTTTCCCGAAGATGACGCTCGATGTTGGCAAATGTTTGGTGGTTTGGTATTCGACGATTAGGAAATCTTTCCATGTAAACCCTAACACTCTGACGCCCATTTCCTTGACAAAACCCGTATACCAGGAGCATGTCAACCTTCTCAGAGATCGTATAATTTTCCATGTTTAATGATAAAATGAACTTGTAATTCAAGAATGTTGATCGTATACTTTAGTCAATTTCATAGACTGGTGACAATTTGTCAATACTTGTCAAATTATTACATGCCATAGCAACAAAGTCACTAAAGAAATTATTGTTACAGGTAATTTGATTTTAATTTTATTACTAATGTTAATAATTGATGTATGCAGGTAATTGTAAATATTTTTTTTGGCAAAACAATCCAACCAACGAAAAATCCTGAAGAGGTAAAAGAGCTTCCAAATACATCCAGTCACTCGACAAAAATATCTGGGTTGTCATAACGCCGTTAGATATAAAAAATCAGGACAAATGTTGACGTATTAATCACTTTCATAACACTTCCACTTATTTACAGCCGGTGACTATACTACAACAAAACGTCATTTTATAGTATTAGTCTACGTAGTAAAAATCATTAAAATCGATTAGCAGGTTTTCATGTAATTGAGGAATAACCAATATTTTTACAAATTTACGATGCCCTCTACCGGCTAAACGAAGCAATTTTGGATATAACTAAGTCGGCTTAGATCGACCTATTTTGACGTCAGGAGTCTGCTGTCAAACGTTGTACACGTATTTTCCGGACACCCTGTATATATATATATATATATATATATATATATATATATATATATATATATATATATATATATATATATATATATATATATATATAAGTGATAGGAACTGATCAGTGTGATGTCTACAAACACAACTAACATTGCAAAACGGCAGTTCAGTGATTACAACTGTTTCCAAGGCTGACGTGACCAAAGATTGATTTCAATTGAACAAGCCTCGTATATACGTATGTATGTATGTATGTATGTATGTATGTATGTATGTATGTATGTATGTATGTGTGTATGTATGTATGTATATATATATATATATATATATATATATATATATATATATATATATATATATATACTCCCGTTTTGAATGTGTGAAATAATGTAGGTTCTGTGGCGGACCCGCCTAAAACTTATTGAAATTATTGATATCTTGACGTTTCGACAAATGGGCTATATTGCTTATGAAGATCGGGATGAGTGAAATGCAGAATTCGCTGATTTATTGTTTCGGCCAAACATAGAAGGCTACATTCCATGTCAGACCGCAAAATTTAGCCCGTACAGTGATGATAAGTAGATTGGTAATTGGGGTTCCATTCAACATGCAAAATGCTAGTACCTATTTGGTAACATTGAGCAATGTCTATAACCAGACGATTCAAGTCATTTAGAGCCTCATCAAATATATTTTGAAACAAATTATATCCTACTATAATAAGTCGAGAAAAATTTCTTTGATTTTAGATGACCGCAAATTTAAAAAATAAATGCGTTTAGAAAAGAAATGAAACAAGAGTGTATATTTAGAATTGTGTATAAATATTTGCAAAAAACTAATAACGAATGTATTTTCGTGTTAAAAATTAAAAACAAACAGCTAAAAATAATGTTAGAGTAGTTATGCCAGTCAGGTTGGTTTTATAATCATCTCTCTCTGACTGCATACGCGCCAAAACGTTAACACGTTTTGGAACAAATATCATTGGAAAACTTTTAAAATTCTAGATACAATAAAAAGAAATAAAATAAAAAAATGCCTGTTACAATATATATATATATATATATATATATATATATATATATATATATATATATATATATATATATATATATATATATATATATATATATATATATATATATGTATTGACGTCATTTTGGGGTCGCATTTTATACGTATAAAACTTTATACGTATAAATTCTTTAGCATATAACCATCTTTTTGAGGCCATTATTAATACATACGTATCTTTTATCCGTACTATAAGACGAGAGACTATGGTAACTTAAAATTTATATTTACGAATTTTAATTTAAACTTTAATTAGTTTAGGATATTAAAAGGTGTTTATATGTTAAAGCTGCAACATAACCTTAATGAAATGCCTACCCCGTGGAAAATTCGTATCTGCGACGCTTTGTTTCCTATGGTACCTAGTTAGTGTGTTGTGTTGTCTTAAAACAGTAGGATTGTGTGTTAATAAAATGCATTCAATATTGCAATTGTAGTGTACTTTTTATAGATTGCATGCTAATATAGAACACTGTATACCATAACCTATAACGTTTTGTATTGTTAAACTGAAATGTTCGACGAAATACATATGTTTGGTACATGAGTGATCTAACGTTATAGTATTTTATTTGGGCGTGGTTTTCAGTGCATTATTTTCAGTTTCTTGTGTATTTATTTATACTTATATAAAAATTGAAAAAGTGTTTACTTTGTTTAAAAAAATTGAGCAAAACATTTTAGGGTTGTTATAAATAACACCCTACAAATAAATTAAATTCAAAATTAACAAATTAGGTAAAAATATTTGGGGTCTTAAAAACGAATTTTAGTTTGAAAAACTTTGTGGGAGGATTCAATTTTATGGTAAGTTGGGGCAAAGATTAGATCATTAGATGGAATAAGTAGAAGCAAAAATAAATCTGGTTAGGTAAAATTTGAAGTGTGTACAATTTGGATGGAATTTTCGAGCAGTTTTTTTTGGAAGAATCTAACAAAATTGTTTTTATACAGCACAGGCATCAAGCTTAGTGTATATACATGTATGAGTTATGCTAATAAATATAAAAAATATCTATAAATATATCAATATAATAAATATGTAGTGAGACCATAATATATCACATTACATGTGCCACATATTTTTTATTGGAACATTACAAATTATAAAGTTACATACCTATAATATAATAAGATATCACAATGTGATATACCTGCGACATACTAATCACGTAGCTTTGTTGCTAACATAGAACGTATCCAGGCGAACCCCTTGTAATTTATGTGGTGCATCGAGGCGATATTAAAGTCACATTTTTTACATAGTATGTACATTGATGCAATGTAATTGTGTTGACTGGGTTGGGTAAAAAATATTTTGGATTATTAATTCATTTGTGGATATAGTGTTAAAGATTTATCAACGTTGTTTCATATAAGTAAATTATAAATTAAGGATAAAAAAATAGCTTCACGTTTTACTTACTTACATATAAAAAAAATTAGAGTAACCCAATTTAATTAAATATTGTATTTTTTGCATAGCGCATGCACTACATGGGGTAAACTCTGGATACTTCGCTGAAGGAAAATGGTTTGATTTGCACCACGTAGCGCACACCAAAATTAGTATATCTCTGAACTCTGATGTGATTTAACGTTAAATGGCATTCGCATATAGCGAAATCGCATTTTTGACTACTATCTATATAATATTTAGTTTAAGCAGCAATAGTTTTACCAAGATTGAATACGTTTAATTGAGCTTGTGAAAATTGTATCTGGACAAAATGTCGCGGTATATGAGTGTTACACGTGTATTGTAAACGCATAAAGTAGAGCAGATCATAGTAAATCTCAAAAACCAAAAGATCCGATGCCGAGCGTCAGCGGGCTTGCCACAACAAGGAAGATTTGCGCGGTATTCCGCAAACGAGTACTTGCTTGAAACAACTGACTAACTGCTGTAAATGACATTTAGTAACATACCTTCGTTGATTTTATTTTAGATTCATATTAGCAATGATACAGAACAAGATACTTATTCGACGGTCTAAAGGTTTGCGACTGTGGCTCCGACACAACCACCGTGAACTTATTATCGCAGCGCGCGATTTACGCCCATTCATACATGGGGCTATAATAATGTTGCACCTTTTGTGCTTTGAGAGTGTGTCCCCGAACGTTCTTCTATTATAAAGTACCTATGCGGTGAAACTTATCCCCAGTTATCTTAACGATACTTTAACTTTTATTAGCAGTAGGAGAAGTATTTCGGTGTCTTACGCGAAAATCAGTATATTGTGGTCTTAATGGAAGGGTTAGGTTAGCTTCTATGGTGAGTGGACAATTTCAGTGCTTTCACTTCGACGTTAGGTCTACTGCGGCTAGCGCCGATTTTTTTACATTTAACACACAAAACCCAGCTTCTTACAAAAATATATAAATTAATGGAATGCTGGTAGACACAAATAAATGTCCTGGGTACTATTATAGTAGACTTAATATTCAGTTGATACTGCTAGGTAGACAAATACCAATTTGAATTAAAATATAAGTGATAATGCACATGCCGCGGCTATGGCAGGTAATCTATTCACTCACTCACTACTTGAATCGATAAATAATTTAGCCTAAACTACACTAACTTTGGCAGCAACATTTTTATCAGCCTATTCCTAAAAACAACCGCACATTTTACAGGTCTGTACCAGAGTAACAATAGACACATGAGACATTTTACTCAAATTAGGTACTTAGTTGCCAGTTCACAATTAACTAGAGTAATGTTTATCTTATATCATCTTGCTACAATAACACATAACAAAAAAGATACGCATTCATTATTACTCGCAAGTCTTAGGAAGGTAGAAGGGGAGGAAACGTATTATATATTTTAATTGTAACTTTAGAAAAACATATACTAACATATTAAAATTTAGAGAATCTTGTTATGTGTTATCCTAGCAGTATGATACAAGGTTACCATTACTCTTGTTAATTGTGACTAAGTAATTTAAGTAAAATGTCTCTGTTGCATCATCTTTGTTACTCAATTACGTTCCTGTAAAACGTTCGGTGGTTTTCGTAAATCGACTGCTGGAAATTCGGGTGCCAGTGTCACATCGATCTAAACTACATCCTTGGTCCTTTCTTCTAGACTCCCTGAAAAGTTCTTAGAGGTACACAGTCTTGCCACTAGAGGCGTGGCAGTTGTCTACAGGTTGCCATAAAGTTTGAATTTTTCGATTTACTGTAAAACGGTATTCATAATGGCTCTAAGTTTTGGAGTCCACTGCCATTGACTATCCATGTAGTCAACGACAGTAGGCTCCAACACTTAGATCTACCTGCAGGGTGTTAGTATAACACCAGGAGAAAGGTGGCAAATGAAATGTATCATACGAATTTAAAATGCCCAAAAATTCATAAAACCAAGCATATGAGGAATCGAATGATCTGACACATATTGTCACAACTGAAATCCTAAGTTTTACGCAATTTTCACGAAACCAAAAGATTGTATCATGGCAATCATACAACCATAGAACCCGCTAGTTATTTAGTTTTGAGGCAAATTAGTCAGCGCCAGTAATATAGATAAATTTTAGACATATGCTTTAAGTTGTAGTTTAGTTATCGTTTGGCGAATTAATTTTGAGGCAAATTAATCAGCGCCATTTATATACAACAATGTTAAGCATATTCTGTTAAGTTGTAGTTTAGTGATTCGTTGCGGTAGTAAGTCTCGCCCAAACACATCATCAATAATCCACTTCTGGCTCAAAAAGATATAAGTAGAACATTTTTATGTATAAACTCTTTTTTATTATTACAATGTTTCTAAACGTTCAGATCTCAAACGGAAAATAAACTTGTAAATGTATTAAACTTTGTGTTATAAAATACACACAAATAAACTGATTTCTTTATCAGGGGATAATATAAAATACACAAAAAACCTACTTCATTTATGCATATGGTGAAATGGATTTTTCTGGTAAATGATATTCTATGGAAATATTCTGTCGCCACTGATTATTGTGCAGGCAAATGATAAGATATGAACATACATATATTTTTTCATCTGATCTGAAAGGTGTTTCGATCTAGTTTTTTGCTTTCTAAATAATTATTTCGTTAAAAAAATCCAATACATGAATACCAAACGTGATTAACTCAGAAACAATAATTGTGAGTCCAAAAATGTAACATAAAACTTTAGGTACTTTAGTTTTTGGGACTATTTACCTGATGATCTTGCTTAATCTTCCAAAAGAAAAAACAATTTAACTGATATTAAAAACACAATTACTTTTAAGGCCAAAACAATAAGATCAAGACATACCAAAAGATATATTGTTGTGTAAACTGCCTTGTTACTTTTACCCCAAAAATTATTTTCCACACTTGCCTTATCTCACAGATCAGATTACTATACTAACTTGACGAATTGGAAAATATATTTTAATATGATTTTTACCTACATTGTGATTGTGAGGGACAGTCAGTAGTAATAAAATATATCTACAATATAATAGTCTATTATTAATGAGAGAAACCTGGGGGAGATAGAGCTTGTTTTCTATCCCCAATGATTGCCAGATAGATTGATCCCATCCTCGCTAATTAATCGGCTTCGTTAATTAGAGTTTGAAGAAGATGTTGAATGTGTGGACTGTATATTTAGACTTTTGGTGCACTGGATTCCAGAAGATTTCAGGGATACACTTGTTATATTTATGTATATGTTGTATTGACACTATTTACACTATTCACATTAACTATTGTTTACACTTTGCGGTTTTACACTTGGTTGACGAATTACTCAGGAGATTCCCAAATTTGTTAGCTACTAGCCTATTGCATTTACTTAAATGCGCGTATAATGAAAGTTTATTACGTATAATGTTAGAATTTAGAAGAAACACAGAATATTTACGGCACCACTGTAATTGGCACGTACGAAATACACCATCGGTATTTGAGATAATTTTGGTTGAAACACACGAACGGTGTTTAACTTAGAAGATAGGGAGCTCAGAGCGAGGTCCCAAGAAAATAAGAAGATGAGATCACTTTTAGAACTCGTCGAACTGACGAACTTACTTAAACACACGAGCGGTGTATAAGTTGGAAGATTTTGATCTGAGAGAGAGGTGCCAAGGACCTAAGAAGATGAGATCTGTTGCTGAACTGACTTAAATACACCAAAGGTGTCTAAGTTGGAAGATTGGGATCTCAGAGCGAGGTCACAAGGAGCTAAGAACATGAGATCGCTTTTAGAACTGACTTATGTTTGGCGACAGGTCTGCTTCTAAGGAGCTTCCAGGTGGCGCTTGTTGACGTATAAGTTGACATAACATCAGTAGTACAGGATGGCCAACCGGTTAAAATATTAAGAACTATTTATTGCCGTAGCAAAGAAATCCAATAAGTTCATTCTTTGAAGATATTAAGAAACATGTTAAATACAACTAAAGCTATTTAATTTAAAGAAAAGTACCTTACAGTAAATATTTAACCCTTGTATGGCATTATTCCGTCGTAAAATAAATACAAATATTCTAAGGAGAATATTTATTATCGATATAGAGGCGATTAGACCTTAAACGGTTCCGACAATTTACCAACATTTAAAGGATGACAAGAAACCGGAAATTTAAAAAGGTTGGAAAATCCAGAAGGAGGTAACTTCAGGTAGGAGATTAACAATACTTGCAATAGCGGGTAAAAGAAGGTAGCGGCGTACCAGTTGCCTTTCTCCAACAAAACCCACTTCGTCTGACAGAACGAGCATGATGAACATTCAATAACCAAGGAAAATATTCAACTGATACTATGTTCCATTTTGTTATATTATATATGATAATAATTGAAATTTGGTGCATTTACATTGGTCCTTAGAGTCACTGAATCTTCTAAGGAAACACAGATAGTATGGGATCTGCTGAAGAAGGACAAGTAATTAGTGGGGGAGGATGTCTTTCTATTGATGGGTCAAAGGATAAAAAATCTAATCATCAAGTGGTTTTATGGATTTCCAGAAGCTAGTCGCCGTGCAAGGAAGATATCCCAAGTAAAAAAAAGCGAGCAGGTAAAGTAGCATTGAAAGTAAAGAGTTACAAGCAGATTGGAAAAGCTAGACTAGAAAAACAAAAGGAAAATGAGAAAAGACTGTTAAGAAAATGAGAAATTGTATCTGTTTATATCACAATTTAGAAGATCTACTAAGCTTTTTCACTTTAGTGATGAATAAAATCTAATTAGAATCAAAAAATATCTCCGAGGAAGAGCAAGAGACACAGTGAAACCACGTTTGATTTCTTCGGTCAATTTAGAAGCTATAATGGAAACCCTAGAAATGACTTTTGGAAGACCAGATAGTATATTATCTCAATGTTGATAAAAAAAGCAGGAAAAACATGAACACAAAGAGAAAGTAAATCTGATTCACTAGTCATATTTTCACAAGTTTAACAACCACGATGTAAGTACTTGATACAAAAGGTCATACGAACAATCCACAAATATTAGATGAACTTACACGTAAGCTACCATAATTTTTGAAACTTGATTTGGGTCAGCATACAATGAATAACAAAGGTGAAATTGGTTGTTTAAGACTAATTGCAGATTGGTTAAAAGAAAAAGCAAAAATGTTATGTTACATTGACACTTAAGTTTGCAGAATAGAAGAAACAAAAACCATTCATACTACCAGAATTATAAGAGGAAAGAGTTTATTTACTAGATAAGAAAATCCCACAAAAGATACATATATGCTCATTCTGTAAAGAAACGCACAATTTAGATCATTGTAAATTGTTTAAAAATAAGTGTCAAAATGATCGATGTTGTCACAGAAAAAACTTTGTATTTGTTGCCTTGGACTAATTGATTTCCAGGTAGATTGTTTTAACAAGAACAAGTATGGTGTTGAAGGCTGTCGAAAATTTCACAACCCTCTTTTGCATAACACAGATGTTGGAATGTTTTGTCTAGAAACCGACACCCATGAAAAAAATCTGAAACGTGAGCGTCATGCAAAAACAAACATCAAACATTTTACAAAAAATTCTACCAATAAGTTTAAAGGGTCCAAAAGGTATTACAACAAGTCATGCCTTTTACGATAATGGATCTGCAGTATCATAGATGCAGCAATAGCATAAAAACGTGGATAGAGGGCAACAGGAGTCTAGTTGTTACCAATGGGCAAATGAACTCACACATTAAGAAGGTGATTCAAAGCAGTGAGTTTAAAAATCTCATAACAAAGGGACGACTCAAAATTTTTAAAAGTAACCGAGTAAGAACTATAAATTTAATGTTATAAAACAACATCCCAACGTAGGACTCAGAAAAATATCCAGACATAAGACAGTTTAATAAAGTTTTATCAGATTGTGAAGAACAATGAACTATCTTAATTGGGCAAGACCAGTCATTTAATAAATTCAAGAAGACCTATTGAGTTGGAACGCAGTGGGCCAGTTTTAACAAAGACACAACTTGGATGAATAGTTATGGTAAAGTAAATGTCAATTCACATAATGGTGCAAACTTTATTTATCACTTATGTAACAAAGAAGAATATGAATAAACACACTTGGAGACAGCATATTTAAAAAACCTCACGATCGTTTCACTAACCAAGTTAGCGTCACCAGATGATGAAATTATTCTGAAGAAGTATTCATCCTCTGATGACGCTAACTTGGTTAGTGAAACTATCGTCAGGTTTTTATAAATGTGCTGTGGTGATTTGGATTCTCCAAGTGTGCTTATCAGTACTCATCACAGGTTCCAATCTTCACTTAGCAAAGAATATTAATATCTTAGTCAACTAGTAAAGGACTCATTTAGTACATATTCCTTTGGTATAAAGATTCTAGAGGAATTAGTAGAAACAAAAGAAGATATGAGGTGTAAAAAGATAATGGTAGAGTCTACAAGAAGACCAGATGACGGATTCCAATAATATGTAATGGGGTTAGGAATCTGCAGGGGGTTATAAATCTGTATGGGGGCTAGAAGACATTATTTTATAAATTTTAGTCCGTTTTAAAAACGTGGTATATTAAAAAACATATTTAAATAATAATTTTCTGCTTTTTAGTCTTGTGTTTCTGCCTCTCTTACACGCTTAATTATTCAGTCTGAAACCTATTGCAAACTGTTAAATGACTAAAGTTTCAAGTCTCTAGCTCATCGGGAACCTGGTTTAAAATCGATTGCAAAATTGGTACCGAACAGACAGACAAGAAAGCGGCTTAATAAAAACGTGTAAATAACGTACCTATACAGTCTTTTAATAATGTTTAAATGAAATAAAGATTATGGTTATAAAAGGTAAAGTCAGAGGATAACATATACAATATGCCCTGATAGAGGTACAAAGGTGTAAATCTGGCAACTGTGTTAAAGTTACAAGCCAAGGAAGACTCAATTGTTGATGTAAACATATACAAGTTCTGGTAACTTGAAATAATCGGTCTAAAGGATGAGATGATGTTCCTGGTAAAGAGTTTATTAATAAATTTCTGAAGCAGAACGTACAGTTCGGTAAAGACTGGTAACGAAAAAACTCTTAAAGAACCCAAATAACTTCCAGGAACTTCCTACAGTGATCCTAAAGCGATCAATATTTTTTTTATTTACGGCACTCACCTCACCTGGTTATTAAGAAATGTCAACAGCACTACGAGTTTTTTTAATGCTAGTACCTATATGCAAAAAATTAATGCTAAAGTTTGAAACGATTTACTTTCTGTCCCGGGAAACATAATAACAGATATATTAAAGGTACCTTGAAATTTAGACTGAAAAATTTGAATGATTGCAGCCATCGAAAATGCATTTTTTATAAATCATCTTAGCGATATATGATCGCCACTGCCGCAATTAACATGAAAGGTGATATGTCATTGACAATTGACATTACCCGATCTAATTAACTGGAATATCGTGTGCAGCCCGTTTGCAGAATCATTTATTGTCAGCTATACGAGGTAATATTGTGTGTGTTGTGGGTTTTTGTTTCTTTAACGTCGGCCTATTTCCGCGACTATGGCCAATCACCGACGCCAGTGAGCAGTTTCACTTGACTATCCTGGAAATTTTGCCGAACCCCCGCCATTCTGTAAGGAGGGTAGGGATATTTAACGTGCCCAACATCGCATGGACACGGGACCAACGGCTTTACGCTCCCTCCGAAGAGCGGAACGTGTAGACATTCAACTTCAAATACAACATGTGACAACCTCGGATGATGTTAATGTTACAGTATGTACTGAAAAAATTAAAGAACCCTGGGGTCGAACCCAGTACTCTTTAGTTAAGAGGCACACATTCTTACCACTGAACCATCGAGGTTCTATGAGGTAATATTATTGAAGTGATTTTGTGGACGGCCTCTATTATAGCGATTTCTTGGATTAAAGGTAATTTGCTGAAACAAAAACCTTACGTGAAATGTCAAGTAAAGGAAATACGCCAACGTAAACATAACCCGCTTATTTGATTACTCGTCCTGTTAAAGCAAAACGGCTTTTGCACTCAAAAGTATGACAACATGGACCTGAATGAGTGAAGATTGGAATCTGTGATGAGCACTGATAAGTACAATTTGGAGAACCCAATTCATCACAATACAGTTTTTAGACCTGACGATCGTTTCGCTAACAAAGTTAGCGTCATCAGAGGGACAAATAAAAGAACCGAATAAAGACCAGAGCTCCTATTTATATGTTAGTTGCCAAGCAGTTGCAAACAGTGTCCTCTACGAAAGTATACAGACTGACACACCCCCCCCCCCCCCCGGTTGAGTCTGAAATACCTGTACTTAAAATTGTATACCTGCTTTTGTAAGACTGTGTCTCGTTATCAAATATTCCTTCTAAGAAGGACACACTGAATATTAAGATAACAGTTCAAACAATGGACTACATAGAACCGAACTTGAACCTACACTATTTATCATAACATTTTTGTTCAAATTTTAAACGAAATGTATATTTCGTAAGCAACTGCCTGACATTTTTGATTAACTTGAGATTTTCTTTATCTAAAATGATTATTATCCCAAATATGCTGAGCAATACAAGAGTCATCAATAGTGCCATATCTCAGCTACGAAAAATGTTCTTCAAATCTAGTTTTAATGGTTCTTTTAGTTTACCCAAGATATTTAAGTTCACAACCCACAACAAACAACGGTTTTGTCTGGATTATGTTTTCTGAAAGTCATAAATTCCGCTAATATTTTCTTTGTTTTATGTTCATTGACTAATTTTTCACTAAGCAGACAGAGAAACCATTATATTTAGCTACATTTTTAATATATTCAAGTTCTCTGTTGTATCTTTCTTTATATAAGGGAAACTGTATTAATATATGAACCAGAAAATTCTAACACGCAGGATAGCAAAAAAAAGGTTAACAAAATGCTTGCCTAGTAGTAGTAGCAGTGGTGGGGAGGCCAGCGCCAAGCAAGTAGGCCACCATGGGCCCTTTTTGCCAACCCCAGCAATCCAGCAACCATGCTTTACTCTAAATGCTTGCCTATCACACAAAACAGTTTTTTCAAATTCAAATTCACTTGAATTTATTAATAAAGTTAAAAATATTAAATTGATTGAAGGGGAGGTTTTAATATCCTTTGAATGTGGCCTCGTTGTTTCCCAGTTTTCCCATAAAAGAAACGCTAACGTAGACCACTTGTTAAAAATGAACAACATGGGAAGAAGTCTGCAAAGCATATACAAATTTAACAAATCTTTGCCTGAATCAGAATAGTTTTCAATTTAATAATAACATTTTTGAACAAACCCATGGCACAGCAATGGGCAACCCCCTTTTCCTATTAATTGCAGACGTTTTCATAAGTTGGTTTGTAACGGGCCTAGCAAACGAAAATGTCTGTTTTCCTAGAGTATGCTTTCGTTATGTGGACGATGTTTTTGGGGTATTTAATAGAAATGTATGCAAAGTAGATGATTTTATTGACAAATTAAACAGTAAATTTGACCCCTATTAAAACTTATGAAATGGAAATTAATAACAAATTACCTTTTTTTTATGTATTAGACATCAAAAATAGCGATACTTTAGAATTTAACATCCCCAGAAAGGAAACCACTACTGTAAGTTACATTTCGATTCACTCACACCATTGTTTTCCACACACAAAAAAAAACAGTTATCTTGAATTTTTTGGTTCATAGATTAATACAGTTTACCTTAAACAAAGAAATATACAACAGAGAACTTAAATGGATTCAAAATATAGCCAAGTATAATAGTTACTTTATCTGCTGAGTGGAAAAATTAGTCAATATACATAAAGCAAAGAAAATGTTAGCAGAAAATAACACCTTCAGAAAATATAAATCGCACAAAACCGTTGTCTCTTCACCATTTGATCCGCGAATTACAATAGGTTTTAATAGCATTTTTAAGAAAACCAATTTACAGCTAATATTTTCCAAACAAAAATACATTAACCAATTTTCTAGGTAGCCAAAAGGATAAAGATAAAACCACAGAAGTGTCGGGAATCTATGAAATAGGTAGCAAGGATTGTGAGCTTAAATATGTTGGGCTGGTTAAAGAAATATTGAAACTAAATTTAAAGAACATTTAGCGCAACTGAGATATGACACTATTAATAAATCATGCTCAGCATATTTGCAATAATACTCATTATGTAGATAAAAAATCTCAAGTTAAAAATATTAAAAACATCAGGCAGTCGCTACAGTTAGATGCTTACAAAAGTAGATATATATCGTAGAAAATTCAACAAAAATATTTGGATGAAGAGAGTAGGTCCGGTTCTATGTAGTCCATTGTTCGAACTGTTATCTTAATAACCAGTGCATCATTCTTAGAAGGAATATTTGATAACGACCCATAGTTTTGTAAAAGCAGATATGCAATTTTAATTACAGAGATTTAAGACTCAACAGTAGTGGGTCTGTCTGTATACCTTCCTAGAGGACGCTGATTGCAACTGCTTGGCAACTAACATATAAATAGGACTTTTAGTTTTTATTCACGTAGTTTTTTCATCCCTCTGCTGATGCTAACTTTGTTAGTGAAACGATCGTTATGTCTAAAAACAATATTGTGATGAATTAGGTTCTCCAAATTGTACTTTGTCCCGTTAGTACCCGTATCATTGGAGGTTGGCAAACGAATTTAAATCTTTCCAAAACTATCGAGCGACCGCTAAAGACTGAAGAAAAGCTTATTTTCTAAATATCTAACTGTAGTGGACGTACAATTAAATATACTAAAAAATGAGTGTTGGTGTTGACAATATTCAGAATGCTGATATGTATTGGATTCGTGTAACCCAGTATGATCAATTTGAAAATGAAATAAAGTGCTCATGTAGTAATAGACCTATCAATTCAGTCATCAATTTTGTGTCTCAGTTCGTTTTTAAGTGATGGTGTTTTGGGGATAAGAGTATGTGAAATAAAGACCCCCAAAAGCAACGTACTGCGCCGACCGATCCAATTGCTCTATCCACTGGATATACAGCCGCATCGCGGCCCATCGGAGGGTGTTGAAAATACAAGATCATCAGGGACAACGCCGCAGGTCATGGGCCAACGAACAATTTTCCGAAGCAAGTCTTAAAATCAACCGCGGAGGGTAAAGACTTATCGTTATTAATTCATGTTTATTTTATTGGTGTTTAGGAATTACTTTTCAGTTGTATTTAATACTCAATAAAGTAACCAAAATTTACTGGAAGCTTATGTTCAACGTTCCTTAAATCTAGTTAACGTTTTAGACAGTAAAGTTGATAGATATAATTAACAAAACGAGACGCCGAGCTGTTGTGTGAACTTAACATAATAGACAGACGAACTGAAAAGTCTAAAAATGATGGAAATGAAAAAGTGAAATCTTATAAATATAATATTAAAATGATGCCTTATCTATACTTACTGTATTTGACAGAAATTATCCATAATTATTATATAATAGCATATTTTTAGGTAAGTAAGTTATTTATACCTAACGTTATTTATAGAGCATATCATTTATAGTATTTTTAGCATGGTAACTATGATTTTCTTTTTTAGTGTATATATGTTGTTTTCATAAGCTATCATGTAACTTTGCGGTCTGTTTACCAATAGAATCATTACCGCCACTGTACCCAAAGTCTAATTTTGCTTGACTTCAGTAATAACGAAAGCTTCAAGTGCCAATGTAACTAACAACTTTTGTAAAAAGTACTAAATACAGTTAGATCGCCTCTAAGATTGGAGTTAGTTGTAATACTTCCACATCGTGACAACGTGTGGAAGTATCGCATCGCCGACAAAAATTTCAAAAATTTGTTTTCGCTTAAACGTCGTAAGAAGTATCAAAACATAAAGAAAACATGATTTCGAAACGGAATTTTTTGTCTGCCTGTTGGTCTGCCGGTCTTATCTCTGTCTGTTGGTAGCCACGATAACTTTATAACGAATTGATATATCGTCTTCAAATTTGGTATACTATTAGCACTCGAAAACGAACGGTTCGGATTGTTGATGGGTAAAATCGCTTTAGCGGGTGGGGGATGAATGGGGGATGATTTGGTGAAAATTGACATTTTTCCTTAAAACTCGAGTAATATAACGTTTTAGGGTTTATTTATTAGAAAGCTTTTAATTTTATCAAACATCTGGTATTATGTGCTAAAATTAAATTAGGGGTTGAATGAGTGAGGGTGGAATATTGTTGACAAAAATTTAGATTTTTTGTTTGTTAAACCGGCGTAGAAAGTCGAAGCATATAGAAAACTTGTTTCTGGAACGAATTTTTTTTTGTCCGTTGGTCGGTCGGTCTTTCGGCATGTACGTCTGTCTGTTAATAGGCGCAATAACTTTCAAACGAATTGAGATATCATCTTCAAATTTGGTATCCAGTTAGCACCCGACAAAGGAACGCTTCGTTTGGGTAAGATCGTTTCAGGGGGTAGGAGATAAATAAGGGGTGCTTGGTTAAATGTGGCATTTTTTCTATAGAACTTGAGAACATAACGTTGCAAAAGCTTATGAGCACAGGAGTACAAATATTTTGTTTGTGGTGAAGTCATGGATCCTAAATTCATTCCATGGGAATGTCTTTCTGCAGTGAATAAATTATCACATCCATGTGGAAGTTATGAATCAATTTGCAGCACTATTATTTGTAATGGATGACTGATTACTCGTAGTGGTTAAATAGGTACGTGTTATGATAATTAACGAATGCGGCACCTTTGCATTTAGCAAATTAAATAGGTGTACGTGAAAATGTACTTCACTTCTGACTAGGTAGGTGCGTTGACTTTAAAACTTGAGTTTAAAACACAGTTTATATCCCCAGAATAACTAATGCTTACAATATATTACCTATATGGCAATTTCAACCTATAAAATCAGGTTTGTAGAAAGTAGGATATGGTGATATATGATATACCTGCACATAAAGTAGGTATATTATGCATTATATTTCCTCAGGGGTAATAAAAAAACCACAAAAATTTTTTTAGCCCTTAAAAATAATGTCTTACATTTTACATTCTCAAACAATTCCCACTTTATGTTAATATAATATTCTTTTTGTTGAGTTGTTATTGTTGCGAAAATATCATATGAATAGATAGATACTGCTTGTGTTGCACACATTGCGCCCTATTATATTAATATCATGTGTTACTTTTACTTTATTTGAATAAATCGTTATGTTGCATTAAACAGAACTAACAACACGTGTTTCGATTTCACCCGTAATACCTGTACATCGAATTATACAATAGTTATTCCTTGCGTTTGCGTAATTGTATTACACGATGTACGATTCATTATAGAAAATAAACTGATAATAATAATAAATAATAATAATAATAATAATAATTCGTGTGAATGTTATAGGAACTACGATGAAGCAAAACCGTTTAAATTAACAAGTGGTTCATTTACTTTTAGGTAAACAGATGTTAGGTAAAATGTTAAAGAAACGTCAAAAAAAAAATAGGTACCTGTAATCGTAGCTACATATATCTGGTTTCATAAGAGCAGAAATCTGTTTTTTTTTATTAATACATCTGATTTGTATTATTTTAACTTGTTTTTTAACTTAGTTTATAATGTGATGTGAGTAACCACAACTCGCAGGACCCAGTAACCTACTTACTAATGCACAATAAGCCAAAGGTTGCAGTGCTATCGGGGCGGCAAAGCCGCGGACGATCCTTGAGGGAGAGAAAAAAACCTACTTACTACACGGGTAATTGACCTGCCGACCTGGTAGATGCATGTGTATTTAAGTTATAAATAAAGGTGGCCTTTAGTCAATAAAGGCGTAATTAACGTTTAATACCCACAATACGTTTGGTAACATTTACGACAGGATTACTAGGTGTACCTATTGCACGTATTTGTGTCTTTCACATATGTTACATTTTAAAATTTACTTAAATATGTATTAAATATGCTAACTAGTATTTTTTTGGTATATATCCAGGCCCATCCGCGTCACGAGAAAGATACCCTGTGTCTGAGCTTAGGGAACTATGTTCTGTGAAGTTTTAACTAAACTTTCGGATAAACCCTTTTTATTCGAAAGACATAAGGATTTGAACTTGTATTTTCTTTATATATTTTGATATGTATTACCGATTGTTCTATGATATTTTTAATTTTATTCCTGACCGTTCTCGTACACATCTTTCATAAATTATGTGACGTATTCCATAGAGTAACGACAATTATTTAGTAATACTAATGAATAAAAATAAAATGGCTTTGGTCCGTACAAGAAAGTACACCCGTTAGCAAATATGAATGGAAACCCTGCGTCTAAGCTTAGTAAACTATCTTCTGCGAAATTTGAACAAAACTTTCAAATAAATACTTTTTATTCGAAAGATAATATTGCTTAGGGAGTTGAACTTGTTTTTCTTTGTATATTTTCACATGTATGACCGTGTGATCCATTTGTAATTTGCATGAAACATATCTACCAATTGAATGATATTCAATTTTATTCCTGACTGTTACATACCATACAAATAAAAAAACAATCGACCACCTTTCATAAATTATGTTAGTTATTCCGTGGAGTATCGAAAACGACAATTGTTTAGTAATTGTCTAATGAGTAAAAATTAAATGAATCTGGTCCGTGCAAAAAGTACACCCTTTATCAAATATTAGTAACAAAAATGAGTATGTGAGGTTTACATTATATTATGAAAATTGATGTCTATTTCCTTAATTGTTATCTGAAACCGTTATGCTAATCAGCGAACCAGCTATTCTAGTGATATAGTGTACAAGTGTACATCACCTGCTCATTTTTTATTAAATATTATTAGTCAATGGTTCAACAACTTGGTTGTTTCAACATTGGCCAAGCACTTAGTAAATGCTCTCAATAGACTGCCATTATATATTTTTTGTGGCTTTTACATATGTAAAATACTGCTTACAGTTTTTCCTCAACTATTATAAAGTCAGGATGACAAAGATCTAGCTTACGTTAAATAAGTAAAAACACTGTAAACTATAGAAAATAAGTATTAAAATTTGTTGATAGCTATTTCTTTGGGAGCACCATCTACTGGCACCTAGCTAAAATGCCAAGACAGAAAAGAACCTTGATGCAATTACAAATTAGTTATCATATCGTGGCAAAAAAAGTGCCGCAAATTGAACCATAATTTCCACATAGCGGCGATAATTTATTCTCTCAGAAAGACTTTCTCCTGTAATGAATTTAGGGCTCCTGGCTTGACCACAAAGAAAATATTCATATTCCTGCACCCATAAATTACCGAAACGTTATATTACTCGAGTTTTAACGAAAAAATGCCAATTTTCACCAAATCATCTTTATTGATCCCCTACCCCCTGAAGCTATCTTACCGAGAAACATTTCAAAGCATTCCTTTGCCGGGTGCTAACTGGATACCAAAGTTGAAGATGATATCTCAATTCGTTCGAAAGTTATTGCGCCTAGTAACAGACAGACGCACATGCCGACAGACCGACCGACCGTCAGATCGACAGTCAAAAAAATTTTCGTTCCAGAATCAAGTTTTCTATACGTTTTGAGACTCCTTACGCCGTTTTAGCAAAAACAATTCCACCCCCACACATTCAACCCCTAATTTTATTTCAGCACACAATACCAGATGTTTGGTGAAATAAAAAGTTTTCTAATAAATAAACCCTAAAACGCTATATTACGCGAGTTTTAATGAAAAAATGTCAATTTTTACTAAATCACCTACCATTCATCCCCCACCCCCTAAAGCGATTTTACCCACAAAAAAAATCCGAACCGTTCATTTGTCGAGTGCTAACTGTGTACCAAACTTGAAGACGATATCTCCATTCGTTCTAAAGTTATCGTTGCTACAGACAGACATACAGACCGACAGACAAAAAAAATTCGTTCCCAAATTATGTTTTCTATGTTTTGATACTTTTAACGTCAAGAGAAAAAAATTGAAATTTTTGTCGCCGATGCGCTTCCTCCACACGTGACGATGTGGAAGTTATATATACAGACGAACATATAGAATCTCCTCCTTTTTTGAAGTGAGTTTAAAAGACAAAGCTCTTACTGTAACTTACTAAATAGGGAAATAGGGAATGTGCATTGTTTCTGTAATCATTTCGGTTTGGCCGTTCGGCTCTTGTCTATAAATTGCCACTTAATTTGTTTCGAATTTTCATTTTAAAAAATTGCTTTTAACTTTCTTATTGGAGGCATTCACTACTGTGGGCAATAATATGTAAAGAGCAGTTTTTTCTGAAATTATTTTTTAGTATAATAACTACGTATAGGTAACTCGTATCAGCGTAATATATTGAATACTTGGCAGTTATAAAGTTTAAAATTATATTATTTGAGGATGTTATTCTGTTTTCATACCGATGTGGCATTTGAGTCTAATTTCTAAAGGCTAAAGAGGAATTCAGTACTTTTAAATTGAGAACATTGTTGTACTTGTAAAATTAGTGACAGTCCAAAATTTTAAAAAAAAATCTGTTTTGTAGATTAATTAAGGATGTACTTGGGCTTATGTTCCAATCCCCAATAAACAATTAGGCAGAGTTCACCAGGCGGCAACAGCTGAGTGTAAGCGCCCATCATTTGCTGACTACCGATACACTTCAGCCTTTGGAGACTGAATAAGGCAATGGTGACTCCAAGCACTAATTTGTGACGTTTGTCTGCCATTTCGCTTGTACAAATCGGCAACTGTTGACTTTCATATGAAGTTCAGCGGTACTGCTGAACGCAAACATTGACTCAACTATTCAACTGTTAGCGCCTGGTGAATTCTGCCAGTGTTTACCATTTTTAATTTACCTCAGCTTGTCGACCGCTAAATATCTAGATATCTCTCACGGTATAGTAAAAATTAGATTTTTTTAAATTAGATTACATATAACAAATTTTTTTGTAAAATATGTTTTGCGATATGCTAAAAAGAACTGAAATATAACCTTTCCTATGATTTTTTTGTAAAACCCACCCAGTTTCAGATGACACCCACTTTTCAATGAGAAAATGTGCCGTCGTTATAATTTATTTGATCACATCTGAAAATGAAAGGTATGGCCGCGTGAGTATAGGTTATTAGCGGTTCCTCGTCACACCGCATAATTAAATAAATATATATATATATATATTGTATTGATAATAAGTTAATAAAACATAAATATAATAAAACATAAAATACTGTCATTGATTCCCGTAATATTCTTGCGCGCCCTGGTCATCCTCTGACTACACGCTCTTCCACACCACACTATTGGCACTGACAGCATCGACACTTTGCAGTTAGTGCGGCGTTGTCACGTTGTCGCGTTACAAAGGTACCTATTTCAAAGCGGATCTGAGAAATATCAAATTTGTGGTATGTTCATTTTGGATCTCACGCTTTCTAAGATGGTGGCCAATATGTGTGTCCTATAGGTACCGCTACTTAGGATAACGAACATCCCAACTTGACAATAGTAAAAAATATCCCATTTAATGAAGGTTTTCAGACTTGTCTGGTAGAATGCGCCAAAGGAAGCTGGTAATAAAGCATTGACTAACAGGAAACCTAAATATAATGTCATCTACTTTCTAGAATTTACTCTTTAGAATATGGACAGTGTAATCGTATTTTACTTCCACATCGTCCCAACGTGTGGAAGTATCGCATCGGCGACAAAAATTTTAAACATTTTTCTTCACTTAAACGTGGCAAAAAGCATCAAAACATATAGAAAACGTGATTTGGAATATATATTTTTTGTCTGTCGGCCTGTATGTCTGTCTGCTTGTTGCCACGATAATTTTAGAACGAATTGAGATATCGTCTTGGAACTTGGTATGCGGTTAGCATTTGACAAACGAACGGTTCGGATCGTTTTTGGGTAAAATCGCTTTAGAGGGTAGGAGGTGATTTGGTAAAAATTGACATTTTTTCGTCAAAACTCGAGTAACATAACGTTTTGGGGTTTATTTATCCGAAAACTTTTAATTTCATCAAACATCTGGTATTCTGTGCTGAAATTAAATTATGGGTTGAATGTGTGGGGGTGGAATATTGTTCACAAAAATTTCGAAAAATTGTTTTTGAATAAACCGAGTAAAAAGTCTCAATACACAGAGAAAACACGGTTCGGATCGTTTTTGGGTAAAATCGCTTTAGGAGGTAGGGGATGAATTGGGGGTGATTTGGTAAAAATTTACATTTTTTCGTCAAAACTCGAGTCATATATCGTTTTAGGGTTTATTTATTGGAAAACTTTTAATTTCATTAAACATCTGGTATTCTGTGCTGAAATTAAATTAGGGGTTGAATGTGTGGGGGTGGAATATTGTTGACAAAAATTTGGATATTTTTTGCTTAAATGGCGTAAATAGTCTCAAAACACATAGAAAACTTGACTCTGGAACGAAATTTTTTTGTCTGTCGGTCGGTCGGTATGTACGTCTGTCTGTTACTAGGCGCAATAACTTGCGAATGAATTGAGATATCATCTTCAAATTTGGTATCCAGTTAGCACCCGACAAAGGAACGCTTCGAATTGTTTTTGGGTAAGGTCCGCTTCGGGGGGTAGCGGATAAATAGGGGGTGATTTGGTGAAAATTGACATTTTATCAATAAAGCTCGAGTAATATAAGGTTTCAAAAGCTTATGGGTACAGCAATACATATATTTTCTTTGTGGTCAAGTCATGGTCCCTAAATTCATTCCATGAGAATGTCTTTCTGAAGCGAATAAATTATCACAGCTATGTGGAAAATATATTTGAATTTGCAACATTATTTTTCATATATCTATTCCTTTAACTACAGCCAAACTTTTAGGTATTCAAATTAGTATTCTTCAATTTACGTTAAACTTTACCCTTGATGACGTCTGTTAAGTCCTTGCGTGCTTAGACTGGGACATGTGACAATAATGTTTTAATCTACGATCATAAAATATGTACTTTAAGTGTTGGTACAAACACAATCAACTATTTGTACAATTATCGGCGTTCCAGTCGGATGCTAGTCAAATGTCTTTTTTATTACAATCGGAATTTTATAAATATTCTAAACCTCACAACTCGACAAATCAAGTGTGGTTAGGATTTTAGTAATTGTTTTTATAACGTTCATGTATTTCAGCGACTATGGCCAATCACCGACGCTAGGGAGCAGTTTCACCTCACTATCCGGAGATTTTTTCCGAACCCCTGCTTTTCTGTAAGAAGGGGCTTTATGCCCCTTCGGAAGGGCGGAACGTGCAGACATTAGAATTGCTTAAACGCAATGCCACAACCTCGTTCGATGTTAATTTTACAGTATGTACTGAAACAGTGAAAGGGGAATCCTAGGAGTCGAACGCAGTATTCTTGGGTCGAGAAGCACATGTTTTTGCCAATAATACACCGAGGCTCTGTTTGTCTTGTTAATAGTTGACATTTGATATTGCATGATTTTGCACATCCATTGTTTGATGGATCTAGGATAACAATTTGTATCTAGGTTCGTTATTCTCGGTAGAGGGATTCATTGTGCGTACATATCTAGAACAATATCTAAATATAATATCTTCCAAAAGTCTGGATCTAATTACTTCAGGTTTGGCACATACAATTACAGCCAGACCGGATAACTTCCAAGATGAGTTGAGTTTCTTTTTTTAATATTTTAACCTAATTTAATTCAGGACATATTTTAGAATCTTGTTACGTGGTCAGAGCATGCTGAGCAAAAAACAGCAAGTTTGTCTATCCTGTAAGGTCTTATCAAGTGTTTTTGATATTTTTACTAAATTACTTTCCTGTAAGTACTCAGATTGATTTTAATTATTAGCCGTACCATATTGCAATATATGCTCAATAAAAGTGGCTAAGTGAGATGTTTTCAATTTGTGAATGGTAAATACACATACCTAATAGTTTCACCCAGGCTGCTTGTCAATAAAAGAAAAATTCATCCTAAAATGTCTTCAAACTGTCGCGTTTATGGTTTTAACATAATAATTCTCCAATGCGACTGTTTGGGGACTGTCACTTTGAGGTCGGACCTCAAACAGACGAAACGTCCTCGAAAGGTCGCCGTTAAGTAACGAAGTGACCCCAAAATGACGTCACTCCATATATATATATATATATATATATATATATATATATATATATATATATATATATATATATATATATATATATATATATATATATATATATATATATATTAATTATGTCTTCGTCAAATATAAAATGAAACGCATGTTCTATCAAACACTAGACTACAACCGCGTTTAAAACTGATGTCTACATACTACATAAGGGTAGAAGGGTATTGCTTGCATTTAATCCATCTGATTATAAACAAGAATAGGGAAATGATATATTTATAAGGTTGTTTTAGGTTTTTCTAATTTATTAATTTGACGCCTTAATAATAACAACTAAGATTAACAAGCATTAGAATGCCTACTTACTTAGTTACGGGATACTAAACATTATGGAATCGCTCAGAGTTTTATAAACAGTAAATCTCTGCCTTTTCTCTTCGAACTTTATTATGAGAAGGTTGGATCTCGCGCCACATATTTCGTCGTATTTGATTGGTTCCGCTTACTGTCACATTTGAAGGAAGGGACGTCAAATTTCTCGTTCGCGGTGTTAAAATGAGTTTATTCAGTGATAATATTATAATATGAATCTTTGTAAATCAGTAAAATGATTGTGGGTTACTAAGTTACTGCTCGCGTTGCTAAGTAATTTATGCGTCACCTAGTAACCTACGATACACACAATCTAAATTGCTGTTTCATTCTAAACCTTTGTTACTAGACGATTGGAGTTAATATCTATTGAAAAAATACGTTATCTCTCATGGTTCTGAGCATTGCTAATAATTTAAAAATATTCAAGTATTGATACAGTAGCCCCCTACATGGAGATTTCTACAACTACTACTTTCGAATCCTGCTCTTAAGGATATTAAATATAATCGAAGACTTTTAATTGATCAGATTTTGAATGAATAAAAATCGATGACAGAGGGAAGATCACGTCAAACTTTTTAGATTCACGTTCTGTTTATTAGAGCTGCCGTGACAATGTATTACCTGGCTACGACACCGATGGCGGCACTATCGTACATCTCACTATGTCCTACGAGGCTGGCTACCTTTAGCCGAGCTTGGTGTTGAGTGTATTCTGGATATAATATAATATAGCGCACTGATGAGCTCTAATGAGAGCGAAATCGGTATATACGTTTACAATTATAGTCGGAATACACCTGGACTTATATAGATCCAGGGTGCCTAATTAGGGAAGAAAGTATCAGGGCTAACGATTTTTTAAATCGTTAGTTAGTTGTACACAGTCTCTGTTTATATAACACGTTGCGTTTATTGGAGCTGT
Source organism: Tillus elongatus (assembly GCA_964006375.1). Classification (NCBI taxonomy): domain Eukaryota; kingdom Metazoa; phylum Arthropoda; class Insecta; order Coleoptera; family Cleridae; genus Tillus; species Tillus elongatus. Next base: position 28,937,289 of record OZ023267.1, read on the forward strand.
CCTGACAACGTATTACTTGGCTACGCCACCGATGGCGACACTGTCGTACATCTCACTATGTTCTAATATACTTAATAATAATAACACTTAATAATAATAACACTTAATTTGGCAAAATATAGTAGGTATGTAAGTATATGTACGTTTGCGGATCACCTGAAGTTGTAATTCAGTCCAAACTATAACAACGTTGATCTGTGGCCCGTCGCAAGAAGAAAAATATAGCAATTTTTTTCTTTACAAAATTTGTTCAGAAAAAATAGTTCTTTTTAGATATACCAAAATATAGGTTTGTTTCTGGAAAAAAAAATTCGCGGACGTCATTACTTCAGTTTCCAACTATCCAAAAATATTCAAATTTGGCTTAAAATGGACCTTACTCAATCCCATTTAAGAACCTCTTTTCAGATTTTTTCTATCGCTTTTCCTTTTCTTACAATAGAGCCGAGACATCGAGTTTTGCTCAGCCTGTACGCATATTCAAACAATAAAGTTATTTTGATGAAATATGGTACATTGTTTCTACTATATAGGTTATACTGGTAGCCAAATTTGATGCCTGCTTTCGTCAAACACATATTTGCTATTCAAAACATTTAAATGAAGATTCAATACCATAACGCACTTGCTTCGTCCAGACTTTTATTCATCAGACTCAATGCGTCCCGAGATTAAAATACTTTGGAAGGGCCGTTACTTTAAAAAGTTTTTTGGCTCAATATCGTACATGCGCTGCCATCTAAGGGCTAGGTGCAACACTATTAACAGTTTTCTTTTTAGGTCGGTTTGTGGAAGATGAACGGACGGCCAACTACTGTATTTTTATCATTGGAAAATTTGGAAATACATACGTATCACATATCTAAAGAAAAGACTGAGGATACAGATTCTTATTAAATAATATGTGCAAGTAAAAAGTCAAACGAAAACAAAACGTAAACTACCGTTAGATAGCTACGTTGATGTGATTGAATGAATCATTTTCGATATGTTTCATTCATGGTAGTTAAAACTTTGTATCATTTTGATGAACTATTACTTATTCGTTTAAATTATACAATAATTTAACTTAATTGCACTCTATTTTTACAAGAATATGTGAATAAATAAGAAAACAATTTCAAATTTACCGCCTCTCTAAACAATATGGCATCCTATAAACAGAAAAGGACGAACTTCTAGAATGTGGTTGTTGTCTCAACTAAAGGCACATTTACAAATACAAAAAACATTTATAAAAATATTATTCTCATGATAGAAATCCCTCAATGTAGTTCAGATTGTACATATATTGTTAAAACAATCAGCCCGAAAGCTTCCATTCGGCCTTTCATTCAAACATCTAGTGAAATGTGTGTTAAATTGATAGAAACGACTGCAAAGTGCTCGACTGCCATGATTGATTCTTAGCGTCATTGCAATGCTGAACAAGTGAAAAGTTTCCAATTGTAGTGGATGTACAGCTCGTAATTAATAGTGAAGTGGTAATGATGATTTCTTATAAGTTTCTACCCATTTTAGATTACGTTTGGCATGCAGACATGATTCACATTAAGGGAAAGATCGTTTTTTAGACATGGGTCGTCATTCATTAATGCGATCAAGTGTCAAGTGTACTCATATTTGTGGAATCAAGGAATTTGTTGAATTGAATTATGAATAGGTTTACATTGAGTTGCCCATTGTGTAGCATGAAAATTTGTTTGTGGTCTTTCATGTAAATAATAAAATATATTTATTAGTTGACTGTGGGAGTGTCATAATTTGACATTATGAAAAAATGTTTTCTTTTGTTGTCAGCCTGTGCATTGACCTTGAAAAGTATGATGTCGCGTTTCCCGATGATAACTAACCTTTTTTTGTTTTTATTAGAAAATGTTAAAATAAATACGACGTAGGATGACTATTTTGAAATCAAAAATTGTCTTGGACGTTTTTTTTTTCATGTTTTTTCTCTATATAAATAATTCGATCTAACTACTCTGTAAGGTTCCTTATTTATTTGGATAACCCACTTTACAAGCCCTTTAAATGATCAACTGACAATACAATTTTATCAAAACCCTAACTATGAATGGTTGACATATAGAGTGGAGAAGTAACTATTTACCACTCCTAGGCGTTGATATTTTATATTTTGATTAATTTGCCCATGCATTTGAAATTAAAATTAACAGGAAGTTAATACATTGATTGTTGTAGCCCTTACTTGGTGAAAGTGGCCCTTACGAATTCTGGATGTTCTAGGATGTTCTTCAACGTTTCTGTGACTATAGTTTTGCTGCTTGACAGCATTCTCAGACAGATTAAAACTGAATTAGTATGAAATCATGACAACTACAAATAAAGATCTGTTGCTATGTTATGATATGATGTTTTGATCACAAATTTTTTATCAAAATGAAAAAAAAAATGAAACAGGTGACAGATAAGGCTTTCAAAATGTCTACGTGATGTATGTCAATATTTAACATAAAAATAGAACTAGCCTATAATAACTATGATAACAGTTACAACAATAAAATAACTAAACAATAACAGTATAAAAGCAGTCTCTATACAACGAAAATTATCGACATACATCAACTCATTATCTTATTATAACTTTTTTGAAAGAATAGTTAAATTTATTTTCTTTGACTTATTTGATTAGAAAGAAGAATATCCAAGAAAGGGGAATTCATTAAATCAATTTGCTGGTTTAAAACAAACTAGTTATTGTCATGAGTGTGCTTTTTGACTTCCAAAGCTTCAAAAAGGTCTAGTTTAGGCTTGTCATTATAAAAATGTAGTGGTTTTATGCGGTTATTTACTGTAGGTCTATGTTCGGTATCAATAATATGTTTTGCAAATGTAGATTTGTCAGCGTGGTTATTTCCAAATGCAGAACGTAAATGTCATAAAAAGACAAGAAATGATGAATCTTTTTAACGAATGTATAAAACAAAACTATTTTAAGTTTAATAATAAAATTTATATGCAAAATGAAGGTCTACCTATGGGTAGTCCATAGTCACCTTTATTAGCCAACATATTTATGGAAAACTTAGAAAACCAAATTTTAACATCAGAACTTTTGCATAATATTGTCTTCTGGTACAGATACGTAGATGATATTTTAGCATGTTTTCAAGGTAGTCATACAGAATTAAATGAATTTTTGAATTTTATTAATAACTTTCACACAAATATTAAATTTACTTTAGAAGAAGAAGCTAACAGTTGTATAAATTTTTTAGACTTAACAATTAGAAAGTTAGAAAATAATTCATTTGACTTTTCAATATATAGGAAACCAACTTTGACTGACACAACCATACCATACGATTCATGTCACCCTTTTTCACAAAAGCTGTCAGCCTACGATTCTATGATACATTGTGCATTTTCAATACCTATGTCACAAAACAATTTTGAAAAAGAAATTTCAATAATTAAGCAAACAGCATTTAATAATGACTACTCTGTTAAAATAATAGATAAAATGATCGAGAGAAAATAATACAAATTAGCGATTAATTTAATTTATCCAAATATTAAAGACAAAGAAGACAACAGATACGTTTCGATAACTTATTTTGGAACCATTTCAGAAAACATTTCAAAAATTTATAATACCTGTACAAATACAAAGGTAGCTTTTAAATCTTACAACACGACACGTGATTTACTATTTAACGCTAAAGAAAAATCTTGTTTCCTGACAAAAGCTGGAGTTTATAAATTAGCTTGTACACATTGTAACGCAATCTACATGGGTCAAACTTCTAGAAATTTTAACACCCGATACAAAGAACATACTTTTGCATTTAGAAATAACCACGCTGACAAATCTACATTTGCAAAACATATCATTGATACCGAACATATACCTACAGTAAATAACCGCATACAACCACAACATTTTTATAAGGACAAGCGTAAACTAGACTTTTTTGAAGCTTTGGAAGTCAAAAAGCACACACACGACAATAGCTACCTTGTTTTAAACGAGCAAACTGTTTTAAACAATTCCCCTTTCTTGGATATTCTTCTTTCTAATTAAATAAGTCAAAGAAAATAAATTTAACTATTCTTTCAAAAAAGTTGTAATAAGGTAATGAGTTGATGTATGTCGATATTTTCGTTGTATAGAGACTGCTTTTATAATGTTATTGTTTAGTTATTTTATTGTTGTAACTGTTATAGCTATTATAGGCTATTTCTATTTCTATGTTAAATATTGACATACATCACGTAGACATTTTGAAAGCCTCATCTGTCATCTGTGTTTCATTTTTATTTTCAATTTGATAAATTTTTTGATCAAAACATCATATCATAACATAGCAACAGATCTTTATTTGTAGTTGTCATGATTTCGTACTAATTCAATTTTAATCTGTCTGAGAATGCTGTCAAGCAGCGAAACTATAGTCACAGAAACGTTGAAGAACATCTAGAATTCACAAGAGCCATTTGCTCCACTTAGCTTACGCGCTGGCTATGTCCTTCACCAACGAAAACCAACAGTGAAGCCAGAGAAGTAGTCTCGCAAGTCTGTATGTTGTAAGTTGACTGTATGTATGTAGTTTGTTTACTAAAGAGGTGTCTACAACACAGGATTACCAAAATATAATTTCATTGATTTTATTTCTGATTGGAGTTCTTTTTTCGTTACAATTTGACCACGTTTACTACAAATTCTTTCACATGGCACTGAAGTAGCCATAAGACATAATATTTTTTTAACATATTCATATAATCTTGGATATATATTTCAATCCGTATAATAGCTTCTCGCTCTTGATCACCTCTTGTTTTAATATTACTGAATGCAGTATGTATCAAGCCACAATCACACGAGACAAAGATTCATTGTGATTCATGAACGAGTTCATCCAACTCTTTGAAATGATCTGAATTTCCCATCTCTAATGTCACATGTCTGTTTACAACACTAAAATGTTGTGAAAAACAATTTATGAAGATGTGTCCCATTTTGTTTGAGTGGGTTATTATGTTTATTTGCCATTTGCAAAATAATTGCTGACTTTTTCATAGGAATTTAACAACTAGACCTTATTAATAAAAAATAAAAAAATCATCAGGGGAAAAAAGTAACTATATTCTGGTTTTTAGAGTCTGAGAGATGGGAACTAGATAGGTACCTATCAAATATAGCAAACGGTATCCAATTTATTATTTTGAAAAGTCGCAATGTTTCATGGTAATGAAGCAATTTCTATTGACAACTGTCGATGATAAACATAACCGAGAAAATGAGCAATTCGCAACAGAAATTGCTTCATTCACTTTTCATACTCTTTTCGGGTCGGAAACTGAAATATAAACAAACACTTCGAAGGGAAGCCCATTGTGAGCCATTTTCTCGGTTATGTTTATCATCGACAGTTGTCAGTAGAAATTGCTTCATTACCATGAAACATTGCGATTTTTCAAAATAATATACTGGTTGACGTTTTCTATTAGCATATACAGTTGTATTTATCATCGGCAATTCACTACGGAAATTGCTTCATTCAGTTTTCACACTCATTTAAGGTCGGAAACTAAAATATAAACAAACACTTCGAAGGGAAGCCCATTTTGAGCCATTTTCTCGGTTATGTTTATCATCGACAGTTGTCAGTAGAAATTGCTTCATTACCATGAAACATTGCGCGGCTTTTCGAAATAATATATTGCATACCGTTTGCTATTAGCATATACAGTTGGATTTATCATCAGCAATTTGCAATGGAAATTGCTTCATTGACTTTACTAAAGTATGATTCATTCACCTCACTGTCCGGGAAATTTAGGTCTTTAACGTGCCCAACATCGCATGGGCACGGGACCGACGGCTTTACGCCCCCTGGGAAGGGCGGAACGTGTAGATTACCTTGCTCAATCACAATGGCACAACCTCTGTTGATGCTACTGATGTACCTAAAAAGGGAGCAGAGGCCCACGTTTTTCCCCCTACATTTCCGTTTTCCTACTGCTTTCCGCAAAATATGTCAAGTATCGATTTATGTAGATGACGCCATATTATAATTTATTTACATTATAAAAACATTTGTTCACCCCTTGATTTCCTTCTTTATTTAAAATGACACTTGCTAATACTCATCTGGCAACACTGCACATCGTACAGCGTCCACTTCACGTTCTGATTTCACCCGAATTGTTTGTTTACTAAAGATGTGTCTACAACACAGGATTACCTATATTTTTACACGTTAATATGTAATAAATGTTTCAAAATAAATTTAATATATAATTATATTTTTATTGTTGCTATTATTACTACTGGATAAATAAGTAATTTACACAATATGTAGGTACAAGAAAAATAGATTCTACAAACGATATAATATATACCTAATACAATAATTATGAAACCTTCAATAATATAAATACTTAAGTTGCAACACGCAGGCTGAATGTTCTAATTCAATGCTGAATGTTTTGGGGTTCGGATCATGTTGTTTAGGTGTGCCCTATTCAACCCGAATCTTTTGATTCTCCTTTTGTGGCTTGCAGTGCTGAGAACCGAGAATGCAACAGCGGATCAAGCATAACATATGTCAGAGTCAATAGCGTTTGGTTCGTTGCCTCACGACTCAGGACAGGTCAAACTCGGATTCAGAATGCGTCATTTATGATGTTAAGAGTCTGTTCATTCCGATTTTTTTAATATCCGAATCTTTAAACCGGTTCAGATCTGATCCGGGCATCTCTATGTGACATTGACATTTAAAACAACTCCACCAAATACAATTGTACACATCTTTAAAGAGTTTTGGACAAATTGTAGTACTGTGGCATTTAAAATCTAAATATTACTCAAATAAAATTGGCCACATTGTTTGCAAAAAAAATTAGTATTGTAGTAAACAAAGACATTGACAGTAATATCCTGGATAGTTTTTTCTGTGCTGGTTTTCGTAGCTACCTACTCCAGTTCACAATTAATTGTAAAACTGTTAGTGTCCCTTTTAGGTTGAGGAGAATAGTAGAGGTGGATGAATGTTCTAAATTCTAAAGTAACTGAAAGTTTGACTGGATTGTTAATTTTAGTGAGAGATTAAACTTTAATGGTAAGGATGGCGACATGTTTTTTACAATTTGTTAATTTATAATTATTTGATGTCTAGTGAGCAGATAATTAATAGCGTTAGTTCATTCACAGTGGGCAGAATGTATAGCGTTAGTTCATTCACAGTGGGCAGAATGTATAGCGTTATTTCATTTACAGTGAACCTAATGTCTAGCGTTATTTTATTTACAGTGAGCAGAATGGTGGTGGATGTGCCAATGAAACCTTTTCATCACAAAATGCAACCTGCGGGGATGAATCCACGGGAGCTGTCTGAAAATGATGATTTGGCAACATCTCTGGTTTTGGACCCTTATCTAGGATTCAGCACTCATAAGATGAACATTAGATATAGGCCTCTTAGGGCAAACACTGCAGAACTTAAAAGTATTATTGAGGATTTCGTCGTGAACCAAAATTATGAAAAAGCATTTCAGGCTATTTCACATGGGGAATGGATGCCCAGACCAAAATCCAAAAACCAACAAAAACGACTTGAAGAACATGTAAGCTTTAGTTTGAAAATTTATTTTGTGAAAAGAGGCCAATGTAACTTATGATTTTCGACTTTCACAACTGGCTTTAGTAGGAATCCTGAATCACTTCCAGGATTGAAGTCAGTTAGTGGGTTGCTAGATGTTTAGCCACCCATAGCTGTAGTTTTAGTCCAGCTACCGAGGGAGGCAATAGCTATGGTTGGCAAAACATCTAGCAAGTGACTAAGTGAGTTCGAACAGGACCTAACAGCTCGTAAGCCATTCAGGATTCCAATATATTAATCTGTTTTGTATAGACAGCTATATTGGAATTATTTATTATCCAACTGATCAAAGCAGTATGCAGCAAGTTTGCTGAATTATTGTCAATAAAAATGTTTTTTATATAAGTTACTGAAAGCCTCCTGTGAGTTTGCTACAGACAGCAAATGTTGCTCCCAGTTGCATTATGTATATGTTTATTTTATAACCTCACTGCAATTTTACTATAATACGCTGTTGCAAACATTCTTTAAACTTAGATTTGCAACTTATCTGTGATATATACAGGTGTGCCAATTAAAATTTCCTGCCTGGAAATTATCGGAATTAAAAAAAGAAAAGGGAAAAATAACCAAAACACGTCTACTTCGTTTTCAAGGCAAGCACATGACGGCGTAAGCTTTGTTGTCTTGGGACCTACCCCGTAAGCAGGGGAGTAAAGTATCATATAATTTTAAATGTCACATGTTGAGTGACGTCTCATTTTAAAGCTTTTCGAATTCTGCTCAGGACACCTTACAACTTTAAATTTTGGTTTGGATATGGCAATAAAATCGATTAAAAAATAAGACAAAATTTCAATGAATGAAAGAATGTTATTTTATTACATGTTCAAATTGTTTGCTTCCATACAATAATAAAATGCTTGCTCCACTTCTGAACGAACATTTTGAAGCATTTCGGGAGTTATCTGAGGACATTTTTCAACAGTTCGGCTAGATTCTTTCATTGATTGATATTTTGTCTTATCCTTTAATTGATGATTTTATTGCTATATCTAAACCAAAATTTAAAAAAAGTTCGGGAAGCAGCAAGTGCGTTATGGTAGTGATTTTCTATTAAATGTGTCAAACTTTGATAACTCAATTTTCTATAAACTTACAAAGTTGAGTTTTGGTATGTAGTAAGGCCTTTCCCAAGGCAACATATCCACCAAATGTCATTAAAATAACTTTGTAATTTTCGGAGAATTTTTTTTTTTTTTCGAAAGAAAACTCAAAATTTGAAAAACTCTAATTTTCTATAAACTTAGAAAGTTAAATTTTGGTATGTGGTAAGGTCTTTCTCAAGGCAACATATCCACCAAATTTCATTAAAATAGCTTTGTAATTTTCGGAGAAAAATTTTTTTTCGAAAGCAAACTAAAAAAATTTCCCCGAAAACCTTGTCCGATTTTCCTGACTAACGAACTCATCCAAGCAATTAATAAGAGAAAGCCACTTGCCGAGTTTCATCGAAATCGGTTAATTATTTTTTGAGTTATCTGTTGGAAACATACACACAAATATATATATATATATATATATATATATATATATATATATATATATATATATATATATATATATATATATATATATATATATATATATATATATATATATATATATATATCAAACAGGATTGATTTTTAACACGGCATTTCTGTATACTATACAAGGAGAAAGATTAAGGGCAAGGCTGCAAGGGGGCAACTGCATACACATGTTTCAAGCTTATTAGCTATCATCAGTACGGTATAGCCAGGTGATGATGGGAACACTCTGGATGAAGAAGCAAAAATACACGGAGTCACAACAGACACCCAGTGCACATTTGCAGAATCATTCGGAAGACCCTCAATTCGAGGGCAACAACCAAAATCGCCACGGATGCAAAGAAATCACCTGCGTGAGCATCCGGAGCCCAGGAGTCATACTATTTATAACAGGATTTTTAGCACGGCATTTCTGTATACTATACAATGAGAAACGTTAACGGCAAGGCTGCAAGGAGACAACCACATACACGTGTTTCAAGCTTATCAAGTGATTTCTTTGCCTCCGTGGCGATTTTGGTTGTTGCCTTCAAATTGAGGGTGTTCCAAATGGTGCTGCAAATGTGCACTGGTTGCCTGTTGTGACTCCGTGTATTTTTGCTTCTTCATCCAGAGTGCTCCCATCATCACCTGGCTAGACCGTACTAATGATAGCTAATAAGCTTGAAACACGTGTATGTGGTTGTCTCCGTGGGGCCCTGCCCTTAACCTTTCTCTCTTTGTATATATATATATATATATATATATATATATATATATATATATATATATATATATATATATATATATATATATATATATATATATATATATATATATAAATTGAAACTGACCCCGGATATGGGTTCTAGGGGTCCTAGTTCGCGCTCATTTGAAAAAATGTTTGCAAAGTCTCACCATTGATACCTCTCTATTAGTGAATTTTTTTAAAAATAAAAATTCACTAAAAAGTCGTATGTTGTCGTGAACAGAATTGAAACAGCTTTAAAATGAGGTTTCACTCAAAATAGGGTGCCATCTAAAATTGTCAGGGTACTTTACGCCCCGCCTAAGAAAAGTTCCAAGACACCAAAACTTACGCCATTATTTATTTATTTTTGTTTGTTTATTTATTTATTTATTTATTTATTAAAATACACAAGCCAACAGCATTAACATGCCAAATGAAGGATTGGGAGTAATACAAAAGAAAATACAATGCAAATAATTAATCACAAACATATAAAAACTATAAGGTCACATGACTAGTGATAATTCAATACCTCTCTTACATCAGCAGGTTCACACAATATCCAGGTCGCTCTGACAAGCTGAATAGATGTAGCAAATATTAAAAATGTGTCTGGGAAGCGAGATTCCAAGATAGGGACATTAAAATTGAATTGCTCCAATAGAGCTGGATAGTCGATAACATTATTGACTAATTTGTGTAGAAACACTCGAGAGATACACGTTGTGCGTTCTTTCAAATTCAGCTAGTTGAAGCACTGAAGAGGATCACACTGTGGCAATCCAACACAAGGTCATTGACCATCCACCCTATAACATAGAAACTTTAGAATTTTCTCTGAAGAGATACAGAGTCAAGTATATGTATCACATAAGTGGGTGCCCAAACAACTGTGGCATATTCAAGATGGGATCTTACCAAGGTACAGTCTAGCAGCATCAAGGTATTAGTACAAGACAAATTTCTGCTATTTCTTATTAGGAAACCAAGCCTCTTATGGGCCGAAGTGAGCATCTCCTCAAAATGATAATTAAAAGAAAGACTAGGGTCAATCACCACCCCACAATCTTTCACTGTATTTGGACGATCAGGGACACGGTCCCGAACCTGATAGTCAAATAATATTGGGTTATTTGTTCGTATGTATAGTAGGCCGGTTCTGGGACCACCTCCCTGCCACAAGCTGTCAGGTCTAACCTGAGATGACGTAATCCAAGATGGCGTCCAAAATGGCAGACCGTCTTATTTTGACAGTTCAGATCAAATTTCGGCTAACATTTTTTATTCTTATTTCCATCCCAACAACCGCAATCTTGGACGCCATCTTGGATTACATAATCTCAGGTTAGACCTCTCCAATGACTAAATAGATACAGGAGGGAGTGTGTGATGCATTATGTATCGAGAATTAGCTGACCATTTGATGACGTTAGTCAACCACAGATGACTCATTGTTTGTTGTCAAATTCGAGTTGTTCGATAGCGTACCCAGACACATTTTGAGAATATAACAGGAATGATTCAAAAGAATATTGAAACATTCCCAGAACATTCTCATGGGATACAAATACAAATATAATCATAGAACATTCTATGAACATGACAATTGGACAGATTCTGTCATACTAATAAGGTTCTTAGAATGTTTTTTATAATATTCTTAGGAGCTCTCAGTATGTTCTGAAAATGTCCTAGGAACAATTCAATTAATCTTCTCAAAATGTCCATACATATCCTCTTGGGAACATTGCCTTGTTTTAAACATATACAAGGTGTTTCGCATAAGAACCGACACAGAGCAGGGCCATGTATTAGGGGAACCTAAAATATGATGATTTAACCCAACTTAGGTTAGGTTAGGCTTAATTGTGAGTGGGCCATACCGGTACCTCCACCGCGACCATAAGATCTATTGTGGCTCACGCCTAATAGTCTATATTTCGCCCAACAAAGCCAGCCTCCTGCAGAGGTCGATAATCTTTGTGGGCGAAAGTTGATCCAGATCCTCCGGAGCAAGCTTTATCTTGGCAAATAGCAGGTATCTAGTCCCGTCCGCTGCCGGACAGGAACACAGTACGTGCTCTGCTGTCTTGTCACACTCCATACACAGCCGGCACTCGGTCTCCTGACCGACTCCAATACAGTGCATGTGGTGACGCAAGCGGCAGTGTCCTGTATACAGGCCGACTAGAGTACTCAGTTGTTGTCTGTTTAACTCTAGAAGTTTTTTAGCCCTTGACTCAGACAGGCCATTTATGAAGGCCTGAGAGTGAGCTAATCCTGGAAGATTTTGCCAATACTGGATTGTCATTCTTTCTGTCCAGGTCTTTAAGGTGCGTTTTGCTGTGCATGATGTTATCCCCAGCACCGGTTCTGGTCCGACAAAGTATCTCTAGGCACCACTCCTGGCAAGCACGTCGGCCTCAACATTGCCATCATGGTCCGAGTGACCGGGTATCCAGACCCAACTTACCCCTATACTATGAGTTTCACCCCTGAGACGTTATAGGCATTTAAAATGGGGTTCAACCTATTCAACCCTTTCAAATACCTCAATTGAACTCTACTTACCGTCGATTAATGCTTTTGGTATACTCGGAATATGTACCAAATTTAATTTTTCTCAGTTAAAGTATTACTGAGATATTGATTTTTTTGAAATTTGAAACCCACTTTGAAGGCCTATAAATTCTCAGGGGTGCAACTTAGTATAGGGGTAAGTTGCATTGAATTACCATATTTTAGGCTTACCTACATGCCCCTGCTGTGTGTCGGTTCTTATGCGAAACACGCTGTTTGCATTTTTTGCATGATACAGAAATTAAAGAAATGCAAAACTATGAAATATTTAATTTATCTTCAAAGTTTTTTTGTTTTTTTTTCATTTAACTGGCCTTTTATATATTTTTGTATAAGCAAGCCCAACCGGCCATATATGTTAGAATTTGAACTTCAATCACTCACACTTGTGTAGCTTCATCATTAAAATGGCTACACACACGCCTGTAAACTCAAGTTCAGATCCTTAGTAAGTCAACAATTCGAGTATTGCACATTTATTCAGATTTAGTATCTACTTATAGCAAATTCAAAAAAGGTTTGTGGATAAAATATTAATAAAACAATTAAAATTTCAATAACATACAAATAAAATAAATAAAGATGCAGTTCTTGGAGTTGTCAGAAAATTTAATAACCAAATACAAAGTTTCTGAGATGAATATTCGAGAGTACCCCCACTGAAGTAACTTGTAATTTGGCTAGACCATTGATCCTATGGGCCTTCTGTGTGGCATTAAAGGAATTGCATTACCATAATAGTACTTATACCTATAGAATACAACTAAATTGGACAAAATATGCCACAAAATTGTACTCACTTGCACCTACAAAAAAACTACAACTGAAAGTCATCGATCAGACCTTTTGACCTTTTCCTTGTATGGTTGCTCTCTTCTCTGCTCTCAGGGACTTGATTTTGACTTCTAAAGCTATTTACGTATCCCGAGGTTTACCACGAACAGCTTGGATATTCTGGTTGTGAAAGCATACTTTGGCAATGTAATTGTGTATCTGATAAATGGCAAGTTTTATTGTACATGCATCTTCCTACCATATGTTCAGGTCCACATTTTCTGCACTTTATATTGATACTTCTCACAGCATTAACGTCTTTCACAGGAGTAAAAAGCCTGAGATGTTGCTTAGACAATTCTATAGATTTGCAGTATTCTTGCACTTTTGATACATCCACAACTAGCAGGTTGCTTCTTAAAGTTATAACATTTTTACGTTTCCATGGTGATATTTGTCTTCAGCTTCATCAAAACAACCGAGAACTCTTCCAGCTTATTTGTCTTATCTATTGGAAAAGTATTAAAGATATCTAACCTCGCTTTACTTATAATATGTAAAAGTAGGGCTATTTTCAGATCATCGTTTGAATTGTATTTTCCTGAAGCTTTTAGACAGGTTTTGTTTTCATGTAGGCCGAAGTTCCAGTCCATATGCATCAAAAGGTGGTGGTGGTTTATATTGCATGATTTACTTATTTAATTTTATTGTACACAGGGCATCTTCCTACCGTATGTTCAGGTCCACATTTTCTGCACTTTATAGAGATACTTCTCACAGCATTAACTTCTTCCACAGGAGTAAAAAGCCTGAGATGGACAATTCTATACACTATACACTTTTGATAACGTAATATCAGTTTGCCTAATAATTCTTTGTTGTACTTGCTTGTCATAAAGGCACAGAATTTATTTATCTTTGATCGCTCAATCTCCATATGGATTTTTATAATTATACAGATACATCCATAACTAGCATGTTTCTTCTTAAGTTCTGCTACAAAAGATTCAATGCCCTGCTTTTCTTTTTGATAGAAGTTATAAAATTTTAACGTTTCCATAGTAATATTTGTCTTTGGCTTCATCAAAACAACCGAGAACCTCTTCCAGCTTATTTGTCTTATCTACCGGATAGGTATTAAAGATATCTAACCCCGCTTCACTTAAGATATGTGAAAGTGGGGCTATTTTCATATCCTCATTTGAATAGTGTTTTCCTGAAGCTTTTAGAAATATATTAAACTTTTGTTTTCGTTTAGGCCCAAGTTCCAGTTCATCTACATCAAACGGTGGTGGTGGTTTATTTGCATGACTTACTATTGAACAACACATTTTTTTAATTATATATTATACAATCTATGTGTACCTAATTCGTAAGATGATCCAGTCTCAAGCAAAACTGGCGAACCCTTCGTCGGTGTCAACTACAAGAGATGCTTTAAAACTTGTTTCTTTACTGGGTACGTTTTAGTTCTTGATAACCTAACGTCATGTTTTAGTTGCTTCTGTACTCTGTATCTATGTTTGTAATTACACACTGTTTCCGTGTTCACGTCACATTATTATTTTTAATTAATTATGTTACCATATAACCTTATACAACATTGACCTCACACCATTCATGTTGACATTAATTTACATTTACGTCTATCGGCCATCTTCCCTTCTACTCTACGACTGGCATGGACATGCGCTGTATGCCTAAAGAAGGGAGGTGCCGTGCCTAAATATACAATTTCCAGATGTGTTTAACATAGAACAGGTAACAGAATCAAACATGCAAAATAGTTACTTATATAGGTCTCACCACTATACCGTAATCATCATCTATCTTTTTCATTAAATTTTAAAGTTATATAATATTATAAGGACATCTCAAGCACATTCTGAGCGAATATTTTGAATGATCTATTCAAATATTCTCCGTATATTGATGAATAATTTTCTTGGGATGTGATTGAATGAATGTACTCAGAATATTCAGTTTGAAATTCCATAAATGTTATTAGAACATTCGGAAACAAATATTCTGAAAAAAGAGTGTTCTCAGAATATCTTGTACTGTATGGGTACAGCTTAACTGAAGTGAGTTTTCATTTTAGGAGCTATTTAAAAGTTGCTTCACATCATTTTAGTAAGAGAAGATTAGAACCTGTGATAAGCACTTATTAGTACACCTGGAGAACACAAATCGCCATAACACATGACGCTAACTTGGTTAGTGAAACGATTCTTAAGTTTTTTTAAATGTGTTGTGATTTGCGTTCCCCAATTGTACTTATCATTTTAGTTAACTAACAATTTAATAAATTGTCAGCCCTGGCCCATTTCTATCCTAATATAGGGACAAAGTATGTAACACTAGATGCATTCTCACAACAATTAGAACCGTAGACCAGTTTTGCTCTCATTAGAGCTCGTCAGTAGGGCATACTAATTGCAGCGAAAATACACATATAAAGTAATAGGCTAAAGTAGCCAGCTTTTCAACACTAAGTAAGTGGTGAGCGTGTCCCCATCTAGTTGCGGAACCAAGTAATATGTTGTCACGCCAGCTCCAAATAACACAGTGTTGAAAAATGTAGGCTATACAACTAACTAACAATTTAATAAATTGTCAGCCCTGGCCCATTTCTACCCTAATATAGGGTCAAAGTATGTAGGGCTAGATGCATTCTCACAACAATTAGAACCGTTGACCGGTTTCGCTCTTATTAGAGCTCGTCAGCATGGCATACTAATTGCAGCGAAAATACACCTATAAAGTAATACGGCTAAAGTAGCCAGCCTTTCAACACTAAGTGAGTGATGAGCGTGTCGCCATCTAGTTGTGGAACCAAGTAGTAGGTTGTCACGCCAGCTCCAAATAACACAAAGTGTTAAAAAATAGAGACTGTATACAACTAACTAACAATTTAATAAATTGTCAGCCCTAGCCCATTTCTACCCTAATATAGGGACAAAGTATGTAGGGCTAGATGCATTCTCACAACAATCAGAACCGTATTCCGGTTTCGCTCTTATTATAGCTCGTCAGTACAGCATACTAATTGCAGCGAAAATACACCTATAAAGTAATACGGCTAAAGTAGCCAGCCTTTCAACACTAAGTGAGTGGTGTGCGTGTCGCCATCTACTTGCGGAACCAAGTAGTATGTTGTCACGCCAGCTGTAATGAGAGCGAAACCGGTCTACGGTTGTAATTCTTGTGAGAATACATTTAGCCTTACATACTTTGTCCCTATATTAGGGTAGAAATGGGCCAGGGCTGACAATTTATTAAATTGTTAGTTAGTTGTATACAGTCTCTATTTTTAAACACTTTGTGTTATTTGGAGCTGGCGTGACAAGTGGTCCTTGTTTTCTCTCCGACAGATACGACTTCAAAAGAGTGTAAGCCTCATCACCAAAACCAGAATATTTTAATTTAGCACAAAGTAGATCATGGTTTATTGTATCGAAAGCTTTCGAATAGTCAAGGAGCACAATCAAATCCCTATCCACAGTAGAAATAATATCATCTAGAATACAAGCGAGGGCTGTAGCCGTGGAAAATCCCCGCCTAAATCCACACTTTATTTCATTATAAAAACTAACCTGCATAGCAGCTGACCTGAATTCAACAAATTAAAACTAAGTGAAGATTGAAACCTGTGATGAGCACTGATAAGTACACTTGGAGAACCCAAATTACCACAACACATCTTTTAAGACCTGACTATCGTTTCCTCTGTCCCCTGTGGGTCCGGAGACTAACTAAAAGAATACGTCCAAGGTAACTCCTGCCTGTCGTAAAAGGCGACTAATTGGAATCAAACACTGGCGGGGGTCTTGTCCATGTGGGCCTGGAGGGAGTGATGTACACCCGGATTTTGAGGCCTCCACTCTGGGCTTAGAAATGGATTGTTGCCCGCACTTGGTTGTTACTCGGGAGGGGGGTTCCGGATGGGTGCCGCCTTGGGTTGAGTGCTGGCGAGTGTCGTGTGTCTAGACGACCCGGAGGGGGTTGACAACTCTGATGAGTGGTAAACACCCGGGGTTTGGGGCCCCCACTGGTTGCTTCGGAACGGACGGACGGCCTCGCTTGTGCGATGCTCGGGAGCGGGGCTCGATGGGATATCGCCTTGAGTCTAGCACTGGTGGGTGTCGGGTCTAGACGAACCCGGAGGAGAGCTGAGATCTTTAGGGGTGGAATAAAACTAAGGGTTGAGGCCTCTTCGGTGAGCTTCGAAATGGACAAACGACCTCAGTTGGATGCTGCTCGGATGCAGGACTTCATGATACTGCACCGAGTCAAACACTGACAGATGTCTGGTCCAGACGAACTCGGAGAGAGGTTATCTCTCTTTGAGCTTTGAGACGGGCAAGCGACTTTGCTCAGATCGCAGTACATCTGTCAAACAAAGTTTCACCTCGCAGGTGTCGTCTCCTGTCGGAAGCTTGATTTGTTGGGTGAAATTTGAGCTAACGCTGGCAGGTGTTGGACCTGGACGAAACCGGAGGTGGCTGGGGTCTCTAGGGGTGGATTACACCTGGAGACTTGGGCCTACTCTGTGAGCAGGCTAACGACCCTGCCTGGATGCTGCTCGAGGGCGGGACTTCATGATACTGCCTCGAGCCAATGAAACACTGGCGGGGGTCTGGTGCAGGTGAGGCTGGGGGGAAGCAGACATCTCTGGGAAGTGATATGCACTCGGAGTTTGGCGCCTCCACTGTGGCCTCTAGAGACTGACAATTGGCCTCGCTTGGTTGTTACTCGGGAATGGGGTTCCAGATGATACCGCCCTGGATTGAGCCCTGGCGTGTGTCATGTGTCCAGACGTCCCAGGGGGCTCTGATCTCTGATGAGTGGTAAACACCCGGAGTTTGGAGCCCATACTGTGTGCTACGAAACGGACGGACGGCCTCGCTGGGGTGATGCTCGGGAGCAAGACTCGATGGGATGTTGCCTTGAGTCTTAACACTGTTAGGTGTCAGGTTTGGAAGAGCCTAAGGGGAGCTGAGATCTCTAGGGGTGGATTACAACTGGGGATTAGATGCTGCTCGAGAGCGGGACTTCATGATACCACCTCGAGGCAAACACTGACAGATGTCGAGTCCAGACGAACTCGGAGAGAGGTTATCTCTCTTTGAGCTTCGAAACGGGCAAGCGACTTTACTCAGATGGCAGTACACCTGCCAAACAAACTTTTACCCTCAAGAAAAGATCGACTCCCTCAGGGAGCTGGAATTGATGGGTGAAATCTAAATAATTAGACGTGAGCCACAGTAGACCTAAGGTCGCGGTGGAGGGACTGAAATAACCCACTCACAATAAAATCTAATCTAATCTAATCGTTTCCTCTGATGATGCTTACTTGGTTAGTGAAACGATAGTCAGGTCTTTGAAACAGGTGTCGTGGTGATTTGGGTTCTCCAAGTGTACTTATCGAATTATAACTATTTAATTATTTTTTGTTTTGACATTCAATTTTCAAGTAGACATAATGAACATGATAGATTTTAATAAAATAAATATTTAAGCTGTGTCATGTTAAAGTAGTGACTTCCATACAAAAGTAGAAGTTGCGCTTACTGGTCAAATTATTTTTTATTGTTCCTTTTTTTAATAATACTATTCTTGTGTTTCATATAATATGCACTACTAAATTGCTTGACTGTTTTTTTTTTTTCAGATATATCGTTACTTGAGGGTGTTTGATAAAGAATCGGGTTTTATGATTGTACCTTGTTATCGTTATTCACTGGAAGGCCAAAAAGGTGCAAAAATTTCATCTACCAAAAAGTGGTACAAGAATGAGAAAATAGAATGTTTAGTAGGTTGCATTGCAGAACTGACAGAAGAAGAAGAGAAGCAATTGTTGCATACAGGAAAAAATGATTTTTCAGTTATGTACAGCTGCCGAAAGAACTGTGCCCAGCTATGGCTAGGCCCAGCGGCTTACATAAATCATGACTGTAGAGCAAACTGCAAGTTCGTGGCAACTGGTAGAGACACTGCCTGTGTTAAAGTATTAAGAGACATTGAAGTAGGTGAGGAGATAACTTGTTTTTATGGTGAAGACTTCTTCGGAGACAAGAACTGTTATTGTGAGTGCGAGACCTGTGAGCGGCGAGGGACTGGTGCCTTCGCCAAAGAATGTGACCAGAAAGAAGAGAATGGCTATCGTTTGCGCGAAACTGATAATCGTTTAAATAGGACAAAACTAAAATTACAGGGTAAAACAGCTTTAGACCAGTGTAATGGACATACGCAGCATAGTGACAATATTATCGCACCTCTTAGTATGAAGGAGCTGAGACAAAAGGGATTAACAAAATATGATGCTGAACTCTTGATTGCTCAGGGATGTAAATTCACCGATATCAGTGACTACGTTCTTCGTAAAGATCGTATAACCTCTTCGGCTACTGTAAATAGTTCGAAAGATACACTTATCGATAAAAAAAGTGTTGATAAAAAGTCTGTGATAAATGAAGAACACAATACAAATTCTTCCATGAGTAGTAGAGCATCACGTCTATTGAGGAGGCAGGCGAGACAAGCTAACCAAGAGCTGATGCAGACAGCCACCCAAAATGTTTCTAGATCGAACTTACTAGATGACTTACAGAGTAATGCTAGCAGCTGTCCAAGTACATTTAGTGATCAGGACCCTGTTTGTGAAGCATCACATCAAGTTAAGAAGTTTAATGACAGTCATGAGAGCGGAAAAGGAATTCCAATACTTACAGGTCAGTTACCTTTTTGTAGATAATCTTTACCTTCGTTTTATGTTTGTACTGCTTATCTGAACTGTTGAAAAAAAGTGCGGGTGTTTTTCTCCCTGCTACAGTTTTCTGTATGGACTAGTTTGTGCTTTTTAACACAACTGAATGCATACAGATCGCCAAAGTTCAACAACTTACATAAAAAAAGATGAAATGAAACAAAACACACATGACTTTACACAGTTTACACACTATTATTTCTTCTTCTTCAAGTGCCGTCTCCTCTTAGAAGGTTGGCTATCATCATGGCTATTCTCACTTTTGATGCTGCAGCTCTGAACAACTCAACGGAACTACAGTTGTACCATTTTCTCAGGTTATTTAGCCAGGAAATGCGTCTTCTTCCTCTGCTTCTCTTTCCCCGTATCTTTCCCTGCATAATATTCTGCAACAATACATATTTCTCTCCTCTCATCATGTGGCCCAGAAATTGCAGCTTCCTTATTTTAATTGTGTTCAATATTTCTTTTTCTTTTCTCATTCTTCCCAGTACCTGCTCATTTGTTACCATGTCTACCCAACTTATCCTCACGATCCTTCTATATGACCACATCTCAAATGCCTCCAGTCGATCACTTATATCTTTCTTTAACGTACATGATTCCATCACAAACAGAAACACTGAAAAAACGTAGCATCTCAATATTCTGACTCTTAAGTTGTAAGTTAAGATCTCTATGGCATAACATGCTTCTCATTCTGTTAAGTGTGGTTCTGGCTTCTCCAATTCTTCATTTAATTTCTTCAGCGTACTCATTATTTTCATTGACAGTTGTTCTCAGGTACCTGTACTTACTGACTTTCTCTACTAGTTCTCCGTTGATCCATAGGTTTTCCTGTTGCTGAACTGATCTTGTATGGTCATAAATTTGGTCTTTTTGATATTTAAGGCAAGTCCGCTCTCCTCGCTACTCGTCACTACTTGATCTACTAAGCTCTGTAAATCTTCTATTGTTTCGGCAATGTGTATGGTGTCGTCTGCATACCGGATATTGTTAATGGGTATTCCATTGACCTTTACTCCTATTGTTGTTTCTTCCAGCGCTCTCTGAATGATTTCTTCCGAGTAAAGATTAAATAATAGCGGCGATAGTACACATCCTTGCCTTACACCACTTTGTATTATTACTTGTTCTGGGAGTTCATTGTCCACCTTAATATTAGCCGTCTGGCTGTAGTATAAATTATTTATTATTCTAATATCTTTCATGTCTATATTTTTACTTCTAAGTAACTGAATGAGGTGGTTGTGGCGGACTCTATCAAATGCTTTGTTGTAGTCAAGGAAACAGACATACATTGGCTGATTGATGTCCATGCATTTTTGAGTCAACACATTGAAGGCAAACAAGGCTTCTCTTGTTCCCATCGCATTTCTGAAGCCAAATTGGGTTTTGCTAATATCTTGTTCTAATTTCCTAATCTCCTTCTGTGTCCTCTTCTACCATTTCTTGTTGTCTGTCATCGTCGAATAGTTCCTGGATATACTCCTTCCATCTTGCCAGCTTCCCTGCAGTGTCTGGGATTATTTTGCCATCTCTGTCTAGCAAAACATTGCTTTGGTTTTGCCTTTTTATACCAGCCACCTCCCTAATTTTTTTATAGAGGTTAAGATCATCGTGTTTCATTGTCAGATCTTCTTTCTCTGCATATTTTTCTCTGTACCACTTTTCTTTGGCTTCACGTATTCTTTTTCTTATCTCACTATGTATATGGTTATATGCATTGTTGTCTATATTTTGTACGTTCTTCTTTCTTCCATTAGTTTTAAAACTTCGTCAGTTATCCATGGTTTTTGTTTGTGAATTGTATTCTTTGTTTGCAGTAACTCTTTTGTTGAAGTCGTTATCGTGGTTTTGATGGTATCCCATATTATGTTTGGATCTTTATTCGGTTCAGCTCTGATCTTATTAGTTCGTTGTTAATATTCTTGGTCAATTGTTCTCTCATTATTGGACTTTTAAAGTTTAAGGTTTGTAGATGTTTTTTGTTTTGTTGGGATTTTGGCTGCTTCAGTCGTACTCTGAGCCTTAGTATTACTGGATTATGATCTGTTGCTTCATCTGCTCCAGGATAAGCCTTAGCCGACATTATGGAGTTTCGGTACCTTTTATTAATTAAGACGTAATCAATTTGATTCCTAACTACATGTTTGGTGTTATCAGCGGGTGATTTCCAAGTATAAAGCCTTCTATCAGGCAGTTTAAAGTATGTTTGTAATCACCTTGTCTTGCTCTTGACAGAACTGTGTCAATATATCCCCCCTTTCATTTCTTGTGCCCAACCCAAAATCACCAATAAGATCTTCTACTTTCCCCTTTCCAACTTTCGCGTTGAAGTCTCCCATTATAATCGTTATATCCCTGTTCTTTGTGACATCCAGAGCTTGTTGAATTTCATTATAGAATTGTTCTATTTCTTCTTCACTCTTATCAGAAGTGGGGGCATATACTTGAATGATGTTAAGTATTCTTTGGGTTGTTGTTGCTCTTATCATCATTACTCTATCTGAGATGGGGATGAAGCCAGTAATAGCTTGACAAAAGTTACCTTCCACGACAATCGCTACTCCGTTTTGGTGATTTGCGTCGTTGTTACCTGAGTGGTAAATCTTTGACTAATTAATCTTCATTTCACCTGAATTAGGCCATCTAGTTTCACTGAGTCCCATTATGTTCACATTGAGTCGCTGCATTTCTTGAAGCACGTTGTGAATTTTACCTGCTTCGAACATGGATCTGATGTTCCATGTAACGACCCTTATGTTTCTTTCCTTTTTCTTAGCTGCATTCAAAACTGTCAAAATCAGGGAAATAGGTTTTGGCATGTCAGAAAAATCAGGAAGAAGTTAGGGAAATTGATATGCTATTTTTGGTGGGAACTCTGTAAGATATGATAGTATCATTTTGCATATCTCTTAATAGGTCATTAGCATATAGTATAAAAAGCAAAGGTCCTAGTATAGTTCCCTTCGGAACACCTGTATTAATGCTTTAATATTTACTTTTACAATTTTGAATTTTAACCCTTTGATTCCTGTCAGACAAATCAACTTTTTTTAATCAGGTCATTCGTAGTGTTACCATCTTTTACAATATGAAAATTATATATTTTTTCCATTGCAGGATTATCAGAGCCGCCTTGTTTGACTACTGGCATAACCTTAAGAAGTCATAAATGTCTTGGAGATGCATCATTTGGAATAAGCAACACCAAAGAGGTAATAAGAAAAATGCCTGTACTAGAAGCAGAAATAGACATAAATCAAAATGACAAAATTCCTCAGCCCTCTAAGATTAAAAGTAAAACTCCCAGATTAGAGATCCCAAACATGCGGAAATCACCACGTGCAAAACAGGAATATAGCTCCACTGCCATTTCCGAGAAGCATCAAGAAGAACCAAGTGATATTAAGGATGTATATGAATTTAATGATGAAGAAATAAAAACAGAGGATTTACTCTTAAGACAAACTAAACCTAGAAGTGATGATGTGATAAACAGTAGTTTTAGTGACAAAGACAATGATGATAATAATAGTGACTTAGTAAATTTGAGTCAAAAGTCTGAAATTCAAACTGCCACTGCAGAAGATTGGAGTGAAAACAAAACATCAGTCTCACCAGATTGTGTTCAAGATGAAAAAGTTGAAGAAAAATCGCCGGAAAAGAGCGGACGACTCAAACTTACGTTACGTATGAAACGGAGTCCAGTTTTGGATGAGGTAATAGAATCGGGAAACAGCCTTAGTGAGGACAGTTTTGAGCCTGAATATGAGGTTCTTCGAGTTGAAGGTGTCGACAGCAATAGTTACTCTTCTTATGCTCGCAGGAAAAAGAGGCACAAGTCTAAAGATAGGAAACGGGATCGTAAATGGAAGCACGATGATGAGGAAGCTGTATATCCTCAGATGAAACGCTTAAGGCTTATCTTTGGAAACGAAAGCCACACTATCGATATCCCGTCCAGTAGTGAATTGGCAGACTAAATTAGTTTCTGTATTAAATTTTAATTTTTATAGAGCATTATGAGCTGTTTCATTTTACAGTTAAGCATTTTTGAAACTTTATACTTAGCCCACTGCTCTCAATTTAGGAATGCCAAAATTAAATCTCTGATTTTATGATTGTCAAAACATTCTAAACTTTTCTGGGTTCGATACTTAGAAATGCAAATGTTAAAGTCAAAAAAATAACGGGCTCTTTTGTGTCTTAAGATGTTTATTTTTTAAGATGGCGCTTTTTAAGCATGATCAGCGGATAATCTTCTGCTTCATATTAACTACCACTATTCTTCATGCGGTTTCCATAAAGAAGTACACCAACAACCACAAAGTTGATATTAATTCGTAGCAATAGTTTTCAAAATTAAAAAAAAATCATGGTCTTATTGGTGTCTCAGCCGTCAATTAAAATTGTTTGGGTTTCTCTGTGTCACATATGTTTTTAGAACAAATTAGGTCTACAACAACAACATAGCATCAAATTGTTTATAGTTTTCCGAAGTGCTGTAGTTGAATTTAATATATTTCCAAGTATATTTAAAGGTTATATATGCTAATATGATTCTTTAAGTAATACGAATTATTTTTTACTTTGTATTATATCATTACTTTATTTTATTTTAAATGGTTAGGACATTCCCAAGTGTGAATACAAACTGCAATATTGTTTTTAAGCTATTTGAAGTGAATTGGCCGAAAAAAGGCTCCAGATTAATTTGCTAGATAGTTTGGAGATCAACAGAATTGGAGAAGACTACGGGTATGCAAAGCTTCGAAATTTCTAACTGAACCTTGAAAAGAAAATTGTTTGCACTGGGCGATGTTGAAGTAGTTTGAAGTTCGAAATATGTAATTACACTAAAAACAGTATATTCAATTTCGATTTATTTTTGAGCAATGAACTTTGAACTATTTTGCAGATTTACATATTTCGAATTTCAAACTATTTTGGCATCGGCTAGCGCGAACAATTTTTTGAACCGCTGGTTCAGTTCCAGTTCAGTTTGAAATTTTGAAGGTTCTCACACCCCTAATATGTGTATATACAGGTTGTGCCATTTAAAACTCCATATGCCATTTACTTCAAAACTAAATGGGATATTTGAAATATGTCATAGCTGTTTAATTAAGGACGCGAATGACTTTAACTTTCCGGAAACAATTTATGTTTACTACCACACATGTAGATGGCGCTGGTGTGCAAAGAAACTTTGCGATTCCCAGATTATTGAAATAGGTTATTTGATTGAGAATCAAATTTCAATTAAATTTGTTTCTATACACAAGCTTCATAAAATCAACAGTTTTTCGATACAAATGCTAGACACTAGTTTCTTTAGAACATTTAAAAAAATAAAATGAATACTATTAAAGCATAGTAGTCAGGTTACAGCTTACAACTCTGGTTTTGCCGGCAATACTTTTTTTAAATTTCAAATACCACCTCCTGTACTTTTTTTTACAGTCAGAATGATCATACATTTCAGGGCAATTTTTTAAATATAACCATATTATAATAATTCAAAATGTATATAGATAATATAAAAATACTCTATTGATGATGGAACATAATTAAGAACGTGAAAGACTTGAAAATGTATGTTTACTACGTAGAGGTGTGCGAACCCATGTTTTGTTCGAACCGAACTCTGAACGAACCCAAACAAATATGTTGCCTCGAACTTCGAACCTCTGAAATAGTATGTCTAAGGTTCACAGTCGAACTTCGAACTTATTAGAAATTCAAAATCGAACATCGAACTACCCAAAATTCTTCAGTGTTCGTATATCATTTCCTTAAATAAGAAATACAAAATTTAGGATATGTACCATACAATATTTGATATGTGAAAGATTCCCATTCTTTTTACAAAAAGGAAAGGTGCGACAAATTTGCAGGTTGATTGGGTGAAAATGCCTTCCGGTGCTGATCTTTGTGCAGATGGGTCAACCTTAAATAAAAAACACAAAAACAAAAAAATATATTTTAAACTTTTTTAGATTTCCAGATCTATAGATAAGCTCAATTATAAATATGTTGTTCTTTGGTTTTGGCTCACTGTGAAATGAAACATGTTGAAACCAGTGTTTTCCAAAGGCAATCTGCAATTATCCTCAAATTCTGAAAATTCACGTTACCGATCGCCTTCGAACACCACCATCATAATGTTGTTACTGAAATAGATGTTGAGAGGCTAGGATATACAAGAAAAATAATTCTGTGCTTGCTAAATGGCTCCGTCGTGTCTCAATGTGTCCCATCTACTGTCAAAAATATGCATGAGTGTAACCTCCTGAAATTAGGCTATCGACTCAATGAAACCGATAACGAGTTTAAAGCGCCGCTACCGAGTTAAAGGGGCCGCAACTGTAAAGTTAAATTTGGAACTATTTTTGAGCAACGAACTTCGAACTATTTTTAAGAATGACATATTTCGAAACGAAGGTTCGATTCGAGTTCGGTTCGGAATTTCGAAGCTTCGCACACCTCTATTTACTACGACACATGTAGAGGAAGGCTAGAATAGGACTATACAGACTAGCCTGCAATGATAGATTGAAGGCCAAACCAGGCTGCAGGGGGCACTGCAAGATTCAGGAGATCGTGAAGGAGCCCATGCTTGAAATGAGGTCAGACTTCGCAAGCCCGCGAATCTGTGGGGAAAATAAGTTTACAGTGGTAATCTTCTCGGCCGCGAGGTATAGGGGGGGGGGTACTCTGGGCCTCCCACGGAACACGCTCGTCTGGTTCACGGACGAATCCGGCAGGGAGCATGGGATGGGGGCAGGCGTTTGCCGGAAGGACCGAGGAGAAGTCACAGTTTTTCCCTCTGCGCTCATGCAACGGTTTTTCAGGCCGAAATGTATGCAATCTTGCACTGCGTGCGAGAGAACAAGAGGAGGGGCTCCACCAACAAGCGGATCCTCATAGCCACAGACAGCCAGGCAGCCCTTAAGGCCCTAAGTAGCCCACAGGTAAATTCCAGGCTGGTTAGTGAATGACAAGACGAGGCGAGCGACCTGGCTTTGCAGAATGAGGTCACCCTCATTTGGTGCCGGATTACTCGGGGGTCAAAGGCAATGAAGAAGCTGACCGTCTCGCGAAGAGATCAGCAGAACCATTTATGGGACCAGAACCGGTCCTGGGCGTATCGGAAGGCACAGCCAGGCGAACCACCAAGTCCTGGGTCAGTGACCAACATAGGGCATACTGGGCAGATTGTCCAGGGCTCAGACATGAGAAGACACTAATTGGTGGTCCTAGTTCAAAGAGAGCTGTGGAGCTGCTAAATCTTAGCAGAGGACAGCTCAGGAACATAACAGGACTCTTGACGGGACACATGGCTCTCAAGAAACACCTGCATAAAATGGGACGGTTCGAGGGAGACCTGGCATGCAGACGCTGCGGCGAGGGGGAGGAATCAGCCCAGCACATCTTGCACGAATGTAAAGCTCTGGACCACAAAAGACAACTGATCTACGGACAGCCTAGACCGGAGACAGGGCAATATAAAACTTAACCCTACCAATTGCTGTGTAGATTAGTTCAAGGCACAGTGATGTTGGAATGGATGGAGTAGAAAAGACATAGGGCATGCACGGTAAGCCAAAGGCTGCGGTGCTATCGGCACAGCAAAGACACGGACGAGCCATAAGGGAGAAAAAACCACATATAGATGGTACAGCAAAGAAACTTTTGATTTTGGTTTTAAATTCTTTATTATTTGGGAAAATATATGGACTGTTGAATTAAACTGGTGGTTGGAAAAGTATCCTAATCACACCAAGATATTTTGTAAATGGAGGCAGCATTTGAGTTACTGGGAGGAGACACTAAAAGTATGGGATATTTTCTATTTATAATGTCAAAATTTGAAGTATGCTGAATTTTATCGACAAATGTAAAACTTTTTTTGGGTAGACCAGTTAAATTATCTAAAGACACGGCACAAGTCTTAGACTTATTGTGTGACACATGTACAATTTTATCAAATAAATATAAATTCCACCTAGAAGCCACAACGATTGCTTACCTAACCTGTGCTAGGGATTCTAAACATTATTAGGAGACTATAAACAATGACGTTTGCAAAAAATACATATTTTTGACACATTAAGTTTTAGTGTCATAAGTGCAGTTGCAATCCAAATCGTCCATCATACAAATGAAGACAAATTAAATATGATCCCGATTTATGGAAAATCACATCAAAATGCTCTTGTGCTGTGAAATGACTGTATGCAGTGCGATTTCTACACTGGCCACAACCTAATGTAAAAACCATTGTAAGATTTTGTGCAAACTTAAGAAATCACGATAGTTTTAAAAAACGAAAAAGTCGAACAACAGCTGTAACTAATCAAAACATAGCAGAGGTATTCCAGATTATTAATAATAGTCATCACACATGCCTAAGACAATTACAAGTAGAGGTGTGCGAAGCTTCGAAATTCCGAACCGAACTCGAACCGAGCCTTCGCTTCGAAAATATGTTCGCACTAGCGATGTTGAAATAGTTCGAAATTCGAAATATGTAATTGTTCAAAATAGTTCGAAGTTCGTGGCTCAAAAATATTTCGAAATTTAACTTTACAGGCATTGAATGTTGCCAAAAGTAGATAAGTTGCGGCCCCTTTAACTCGGTAGCGGCGCTTTAAACTCATTGAGTCGATAGCGTAGTTTCAGGAGATTTTACTCATGCATATTTTTGACAGTAGATGGGACACATTGAGACACGACGGAGCCATTTAGCAGTCACAGAATTATTTTTCTTGTATATCCTAGCCTCCCAACACCTATTTCAGTAACAACATTATGATTGCGGTGTTCAAAGGCGATCGGTAATGTAAATGTTCAGAATTTGAGGATAATTACAGATTGCCTTCGGAAAACACTGGTTTCAACATGCTTTATTACACAGTGAGCCAGAACAGTTAAATATTCACAATCAGGAGACAGTTCAAACTTGTAAGTGGTTATTTTATACCTATCATGCTCACTTTGAACCCTCCCAATCTGTTTGCTAAAACCGCCTAGCCAATACCAAACAACAACAAAAACGAAAACCAACAGTGAAGCCAGAGAAGTAGTTTCCAAGTCTGTATGTAACATATTTATAATTAAGCTTATCTATAGATCTAGAAATCTAAAAAAAGTTTCAAATATTTTGTGTTTTTGATTTAACGTTGACCCATCTCCACAACAATCAAAACCGGAAGGCATTTTCACCCAATCAACCTGCAAATTTGTCGAATCCTTCCTTTTTGTAAAAAGAGTGGGAATCTTTTACATATCAAATATTGTATGTTACAATATTCCAAAATTTTCTATTTAAGCAAATGATATATGAACACTGAAGAATTTTGGGTAGTTCGATTTTGTTTTTCTAAGAAGTTCTAAGTTCGACTGTGAACCGCAGACATACTATTTTAGAGGTTCGAAGTTCAAGGCAACATATTTGCTTGGGTTCGTTCATAGTTCGGTTCGAACAAAACATGGGTTCGCACACCTCTAATTACAAGTCAAGTCACGTCTTTCCGGCGGATTTTGAAGAGAAATAAGTATTTTCCTTATAAAGTTTATCTTGTCCATCTCTTAAGGCTGGCGATGAGCAGCTTGACTTATTCAATAATATTTTATTGAATGACTAAAGTATATTCCATAACAATGGCATAAATTATTAGGAATAATTGCCGCTACAGGTCTAATAACAATCCTAGATGGATTGAACACAATAACAATCGGATTGTTTTTCGAGTCAACGTTTGCTATGGAATCTTTATGAAGGCACTCTAACTGGTAAAAGATTTAAATTTTCTTCCAGCTGTTCATGAATCATGTTCCCTTAGAATATGGAGTAGATGACTTATGGTTTCAACAAGATAGGGCACCTCCCCATAATACAATCACGGTACAAACGTATTTACACCAGAAATTTCGTGGAAGGTGGTTGGGTACTAATGGAGTTATCAGGTGACCAGCTCGGTCTCCTGACTTAACCACAATGATTTTTTTTCTTCTGGGTTACCTAAGAAACATTGTTTACGCAGATGCCATAGAAGACTTGGCAGATCTCTAGAATAAAGTATATGCTGGTGTGGTGGCTATGAATCGAGATATTTTATTATGAGCTTGCAATAATGAGCTATTGAACAGAATGGCATTGTGTATAAATACAGATGGCTAGAATTTTGAACATTTAATTTAATAAATCCTTTTTGATGCCTAAACCTTTAGAGAAGCTGTTTTATTGTTTTTCGTTCTTTGCTTGACTCTTTTTATTTAAGTAATCCGTTAAAAAATAAAAATTTATGAATGTGTGAAACCTACTATCAAATTTATTTGCACATATATGTCTGCAATATTCATCAAAACAATGAATCTAATGCAAACGTCATTTCTCAAAGCATTTTAATTGTTCCTAATGTAACTTACCTTCCATTATATATACAGTGTTTTTATATTATCCATATATATATATATATATATATATATATATATATATATATATATATATATATATATATATATATATATATATATATATATTCAATTTTTATCATATGGTTCTATTTAAAAAATTGCCTTGAATGTATGAACTTTCTGACTGTAAAATGAAGCATAGGCTGTGCTATTTGAAATTTAAAAAAAAGTGTTTCCGGCAAAACTGGAGTTGTACAGTAACCTGACTAACATGGTTTAATAGTATTCATTTTAATACCTAAAATGTTCTAAAGAAACCAATGTCCAGTATTTGTATTGAAAAAGTTGTGAAGGCTTTTATCTTGTGTGCAATACCGCAAATATGTAAAAAAAAACTGTTGATTTTATAAAACTTGTGAATAGAAACAAATGTAATTGAAATATAATTCTTAATCAGACACAACCTATTTCAATTATGTGGGGATCGGAAAGCAGCGCCATCTACATGTGTGATAGCAAACATATTCTGTAAAGTTCAAGCCCTTCATGTCGCTAATTAAACAGCGTTGACAGATTTTAAATATCTTATTTAGTTTTGAAGTAAAGAAATTTGAAGTAAACGGCACATTCTGTAGATATTTATAATACATACATATACATACATACATACATACATATATATATATATATATATATATATATATATATATATATATATATATATATATATATATATATATATATATATATATAAACAATACTGCTGCTGTTGTATAGCCTGTATGTTAACTTAATTTGTAAAAGACTGATCAAAATTAAAAGCCTGAATATCATTTGAAAAAGAATTGAAGGCTCTTTAAAATGACACATCACAAGGTATCTCTTGCCCTTTATGTTTTTAAGGGTTGAAACCATATGTGCTCAGGGGTTGAAATAGCAAAATATGTTTCTAAAAGCTAAAATTGGTGTGTCCTAAAATCTAGAATAGCCATAACAGATGAAACCTGGTTTTGATGAGCTCGTTATAATGTTTTTTTTTTGTGCATGGTTTGGCTTTACCTAATTATTTCTTGTGTTTGTGCTAATAATAAAACTTTTGAGTGTGATGTAAAACATATGTGTATACAGTGAACCAAACTGTTTGGATACTTCTTTATTGCTTAATAATTCTACTGTAATTACCTGCTAACAGTATTTTATTTATATTTTTATTTTTATCTAATGTTCGTATACTTTACTGTACAATGAAACAGACTAGATTTATTTAGTTTGAAAGGATCCAATGGATTTGGATTTAGTGAATTATTTTAGTTATATATATATATATATTATTTATTTCTTGTATATTTACGCATTTGTGTCACTTTCCATTTGTCGTCTTAATTTCCACAATGTACCTCACTAAATCAGACCCTTGAAGCTGCACCAACTACCTTAGCCCGGACCAGAAATAGTTGGAGTGTTTTACTAAAAAATTATTAGAAATGTACTTAGCAAGAAAAAAATGTATTAACATCACATATCGAAAGTTATAAACAAATAATCTGACTTCAACCTGAATCCGCACCGTACATGAGAAAACCTGGTGGGACATTTACTAAACATTAGTTAGACCAATACATATGAGAGTACCCAGCGATCTAGGAGAACTGTGGGAAAATTTCTGATTTTACTCAAATCTCATGGAAATCATTCAGTAGACCTTGAAATTATATATTTGTAAAATTCCGTCACAAGCATATTATATATTATATTCTTAGTAGTAAAAGTAACATGTTAGTAGGGAAATTTTTATTTTATTCATTACACAAGACATGACTAACACAGAGATAAATAAATTAATAAATATGGCCACAGTTCTGAAGGAACGTAAAAACCAGTATCTTGTAGGTCCACGACGATTGCTGATCAGATATACCACTCGTCTGGGTATGCTACCCACTAATCTTCTCAACAAATCTTGGGGAATAACTTCCCACTCTTACCTAAACGCGGTAGCCAATACATTCAAGTCACGAAAACCACTCTCTCGCTCACTTAATCCTAATTTGATCCTACATTATGCATGTTCAACCGGTTGATATCAGGTGACCTGAGAGGCCATTAGATAAAAGAAGACAGAAAATGAGAAAAATATGTGTTGTCGAGCCCGAGATATATTTTTTTTAATGTTCATAGTTCGCACCTTCCTAACATAGATAGCGCCAAATTTTTTGGTGTCATTAATTTTCAAAATTTTACAGGGATCTTGAATTAGTGCATCGTATTGAATATTTCCTACTATAGTGTTGACCTAAATCGTGCTATTTTGGTACTGAAGTATAGTGGGCTGCAATATTGTTAAAATCTTGAAAACGTCCCGAGGTATCAAGGTATACTTTTAAATTGCATGCAACAAATATATATATAGCTCTCCTCAGAGATTACATCTACTTATATTCCACCCTGTATCTTATATCACGTGATTGCAAATTTTGTTATTGCCTACCAATCAGAAGCCCCAAGAAACATC
This sequence comes from Tillus elongatus, assembly GCA_964006375.1. Classification (NCBI taxonomy): domain Eukaryota; kingdom Metazoa; phylum Arthropoda; class Insecta; order Coleoptera; family Cleridae; genus Tillus; species Tillus elongatus. Next base: position 28,970,242 of record OZ023267.1, read on the forward strand.
TGCCGACCTGTGGAAATTAGAGCAGATTCAGTGAACTTGTTCCGAACTACAAACGATCAAACATGTAAGAGGTTCCGCTTCAATTGATGCTTACTTTAAATTTTATATACTGTTTTTATTTATACCTCGTGCTATAGTTAACAATTTTGTGTATCAATTGATAGACATGTAAATTTTTTGACACTTATGACGATCTAGGAACATAATAATTGTGTAACTGGTATGTGTGAAATAAAGGTGGCTTGAAATGAGGTCGCACTTCGCGAGCCCGTGAAACTGTAGGGAAAATAAGTTTACAGTATTAATCCCCGACTGCGAGGCATGGCGGGAGGAGACACGGGGCCTACCACAGGACGCGCTCGTCTGGTTCACAGACCAATCCGTCTGAGAGCGCAGGGGTTTATTCGGAAGGACCGAAGGTAACTCACAGTATTTCCCTCGGAGCTTATGCAACAGTCTTTCAGGCCGAAATGTACCCCATCTTGCACTGCATGCCAGAGAACAAGGAGAGGGGCTACACCAACAAACAGATCCTCATAGTCACAGACATCCAGCCAGCCCTTAGGGCCCTAAGTAGCCCACAGGTAAATTCCAGGCTGGTAAGTGAACTTTGAGATGAGACGAGCAACCTGGCTGGGCAGAATGAGGTCACCCTCATCTGGGTGCCAGCTCACGCAAAGGCAATGAAAAAGCTGACAGTCTCGCGATAGGGTCAGCAGAACCATTTATGGGCGTGACGAAGAGCACTGCCAGGGAATCCATTAAGTGCTGGGTCCGAAACGAACATACAGTGTACTGGGCAGACTGTCCAGGGCTTAGACATGGTAAGTCAGTAATTGAGGAACCCAGTTCAAAGAGATCTGTGGAGCTGCTAAAGCAGAGGACAGCTCAAGAACATAACAGGACTCTTGACGGGACACATGACTCTCAAGAAACACCTGCATAAAATGGGGCGGTTCGAGGGAGACCTGGCATGCAGATCCTGCGGCGAGGGGATGAAATCAGCCCAGCACATCTTGTGCGAGTGTAAAGCTCTGGACCGCAAAAGACAACTGATCTACGGACAGCCTAGACCAGAGACAGAGCAATATAAAACTTCACCCTACCAATTACTGTGCAGACTAGTTCAAGGCACAGTGATTTTGGAATGGGTGGAGTAGAAAAGACAAAGGGTATGCACAATAAACGAAGGGCTGCGATGCTATCGGGCAGCAAAGACACAGACGACCCCTAAGGAAAAAGAATATAAAGGTGTCTATCTATCTAATGAAAATTATCAACGTCCCGTCTGGGTTCAGGTTGAAGTTAGCAGAGTTTGTTTAGAACTTTTCTTACGGGAGGTTAATAAATTTTATACTTACGTAATCAATTTTAAATTAATGTTTAGTAAATGTCTCACCAGGTTTTCTCACGTCCGGTTAAGATTCAGGTTGAAGCTGGATGATGTTTATAACTTTTGATGGGTGACGTTACTAAATTTTTTCTTGTTGAGTAAATTTCTAACAAACTTTGAGTAAAATATTTCATAAGTAATTTTGTTCCGGGCTAAAGCAGTTGGCACTCACAAAATAGGTAAAAGGTCAAGGTTTTCCAAATCACTAGGATAAATTCTTGTTAAAATTTACTGTTAAATTTTTATAGTGTCTCTGGGAATTGTATGTTTAATGAATTGTATAAATACTAAAATGTTGATAAGAAGTGCATATTGCACTGGGCATGTAAATATTTGTAATATGTGTAACAGTTTAAATCTTGTTTTAATTTTTACCTCAGATATGTAAATTTTGTCATATTTGTACATGACTTTTTGTATTTAAATTATCAATTCCATAATTTATAAGTTCCTAGTATTCTTTATTCTTGTATTTTAAATTCTATGTTCTAACATAATAAAATTTTTTATTTCCTCATATTAAGCTATCATTTTTGCGTCTTAGATAAAGCTGCCATCCTTCCTGATCTTATACCAACCGAATCCCACACCATGGAATGCCAATTGTGTACGACATGATTGCTTAATAAACTTCCGGCCTATGGCCTACCACCAAAACTCTGTACCTGGATAGCAAATTTTCTCATTCGGAACATTTCTGTTGTCATAGATGGCCATTCCTCTAAACTATATCCAATTAATGCAGGGGTCCCTCAAGGTTCAGCTCTAGCCCCTACTTTGTTTCTTCTCCACATCAATGACCTCATCTCTAGCACATCCAACCCAGTTCAGAGTTACGCGGACGACAGCACCCTCCACTCAAATATACAATATTCTAAGCCCGTCTCTTTAGCCCAATTATATGAGGATCACAGACTCATGGAGGGTTCTGTCACCGTGGATCTCCAAAAAATATTAGACTAGGGAAGTAGAAATCTACTACAATTCAACCCCACCAAATCTCAGTCTTGCTTTCTATGTTATAAGAGATACACCAGCCTTAGACCCATCACAATAAACAACCACGTTATTCAAAGTAATGAGTCCTTTTCACTTGGCATTTCTGTGGATCGAAATCTCAATTGGCACCAACATGTCACATGAATTGCAGAAACGGCTGCTAAGAAATTAGGTTTCCTCTTCTGCTTTTCACCAGCTAATCTCTATACCTTATATACTTCACAAATAAGACCAAACCTCGAATACTACTCCCACATCTGGGGTGCCGCTGCCGCTTTTACACTGGCTATCCTGGACTCCATTCAGAAGGGAGCTATATGTCTCATCGGTGACCCTACCCTCACCCAAAGGCTGTCATCCCTTGCCCACCGACATGCCGTTGGTGACCTCTCTCCCTTTTAGAGATATCTGCACGGGCACTGCTCAGAGGAGCTTTCTTCCATAGTTCCTCCACCTGCTGCCCCCAACAGATCTACCAGGGGAACAGAGCGAATGCACCCTTTTACTGTCCAGGTCACCAGGCATAGAACATCTTGTTATGCCCGCCCGTTTGTCCCGAGGACTTCCAAGTTGTGAAATTCCTTGCCGGCACATGTTTTTCCTTCTCCTCCAAACCTTCAAGTCCAGAATTAACAAGTTGCCTCTTTTCTCCTTGTCGACACGCACGGTACGATAGTATTTAGGCTGTAAGCCCTCATGGTGTGTTGTTGAAATATTTTTTTAAAAATTTTACACATTTGCTGCGTGTGCAATATGAACTAAGCAGTTTTCTTTTGATTGGTATATACCAATAAGATAAAAAGTAAATGTCATATATACATGACATTCACACCTATGTTAAGTCACATAACCTATATGCGCCATGTCGTATATTTGTGACATGTATATTTTGTAGAGGTGTGCGAACCCATTTTTTTTTTCGAGCCGAACCCAAGCAATTAGTGGCTCCAAACTTCAAACCTCTGAGATAGTATGTCTAAGGTTCACCTTCGGACATCTGATAATGCTCTCTGGTGCTGATGTTGGCTGTGAAGATGAGTCAATGTTGAATTGGTCAAGATGTTGTCTAACTATGGGAGCATAATGCGGTGGAGCACCATCGTGCTGTATCCACATATCTTGCCTAACTTGTAGCTGTACATGTTCCATCAAGACTGGTAACTCATTAAACAGAGAAGAACGGATGGTACCTTGTCTATTTAGAGGCCCATCAAAAAAATTTGGTTCAAAAACGGTATTGCCAATGATTCCACCCCAAACATTAAGCGTCCACCTATTCTGGAAGTTACCAAATCTTGTTACATGCAAGTTGTTTTCTGCATAATGATGTAACTTGTGCATGTTTGAGAGTCTGGTATTAGGGAAAGAGGACTTATCCACAAAAAGCACTATGCGAAAAAACTCCTGTCCAGCTCAATTTGATGCACTGCCCACTGACAGTACCCGGATATGTTTTCACAATAGCTCTTTGACTCTGTGTTGGCTCCTCAATCACTGATAAAAGTACACCAAGGGCTACCTCTTCTTTGACACCAATATTTATATATATATTTATATATATATATATATATATATATATATATATATATATATATATATATATATATATATATATATATATATATATATATATATATATATATATATATATATATATATATATATATATATATATATATATATATATATATATATATATATATATATATACTTTCATAAGCATCTAACTGTCGCAACTGCCTAATATTTTTGATTAACTTGAGACTTTCTTTATCTACTTGATGATTATTACCTCAAATATGTTGAGCAATACATGATTTATCAATAGTGCCATATCTCAGTTGCGCTTAATGTTCTTTAAATCTACTTTCAACAGTTGTTTTAGGTGGCCCAACATATTTAAGTTCACAATCCTTACGAGCTATTTCATAGATTGTGAGGATTGTTCAACATCCACACCGCCAGATTTGTTTTATATGGAATTAATAATTTTGTGCATTTCACAAGAGTCTGTTGGTTGTAGGAAAATCGTTTTCGGGTTCCTGTCTGGATGTGTTAATTTGGTGCTGGTCAATTATTATTATAGTTTATAGTGTCTGTATATGACTAGGCCAGCACTGGCTCATTAACGTTTTAGATGGGCGTTCTGTGGAGGCAGCTGGGCGTAGTGTGGAGTTCACCACACAATAAGGGATTGTGTGGTTTCGAAGATATTCTGAACTTTTTACCTGCTTAAATAAACATGATTTTTTTCAGTAAACTTCACAAGTCAACATTTTTTTTTACATTTACATGCATGAAACCAATCTATTCATTAAAACAAAAGTCTGGAAGCAGCAAGTGGGTTATGATAGCGAATTTTTTTTTAATATTTTTAATAGCAAATGTCTTTCTTTGATGAAAAAGGCATCAAACTTGGTTGCCTATATAGTAGAAACAATGTACCATATTTCATCGAAATATATAAACATTTTTCGAAACTCTGGATGGAGCAAGTGTGTTATGGAAGTGAATTTCAATAAAAATGTTTTTAATAGCAAATGCGAGCAGGCATCAATCTGATTACCGGTATAGCCTATGTAGTAGAAACAATGTACTATATTTTATCAAAATTAATTATGGTTTGAAAATATACAAGAATTTTCCGAAAATACACTGAAATGTTGGTTTCCTAACTAACAAAGCTTACGTTAATAGCAAATTGAGTCATTGAAATTTGAAGGATTTAATGAAAATTCGGTAAATTTGCAGATTAGCTCCCGAACGCTTTTCAAAAAATTGTTTTCAGAAACATTACTTGGACTCCACCTGGATGCACAAACCACAAGAAAAATTTCTTGTTCACACCCCCCAAGGAAGTTACGGGACTGGGAGTGAATAGGGGTGCTGGGCGGGGTAGGTAGTAAAAAGGAAATATGAGCAGAAAACTGCTTGGAAGCTGCCTATTTGAAGCCATATACCCATTAAACCCTGCCTAGCCCGCACAGCACTCCTATTTGCCCCAGGTCATGTTACTTCCTTGGAGGGTATGAACAAGAAGTTTTTCTTGTGGTTTATGCACACGAGGGGGGAGGAAATGCCTACGACGCAGGACCTCCCCCCCGTAGAACTTGTGGCAGGGGTGGGGGGTTGGGAAGTGACTGCTTCGTCGTTCGGATTTTCCTTCCCCCTCGCGTGCATACAACCACCCTCGCTGCATAAATCACAAGAAAAATGTCTTGTTCCTACCCGGCAAGGCAGTTACGGCACCTGGGGGATAGGGGTGCTGTGCGGGGTAGGCAGGGTTTAAGGGGGATATGGCTTCAAGATATGAAAAATACAGCTAATAAGTCCGTTTTATTCGAATTTTCTGCTCATATTTCCTCTTTACTCCCTTCCCCCCAGCACCCCTACTCAGTCCTGTTCATGTAACTTCCTTGGGGGCTGTGAACAAGAAATTTCTCTGGGGTTTGTGAATCCAGGGGGGGGGTCTAGGCAGGTTTCTGAAAACATTATTTGAAAAGCGCTTGGGAGCTAAACTGCAAATTTACCGAAAATTCGCTACCAAAACGCACTTACTGCGTCCAGATTTTTTTCTCACAAACGCATCATATTTCGATAAAAAATGCAAAAATGCATTGACGAATTTGTTTTACAAAAAATAGCTAAACCATAAACTTCACTAAACCCACAGCGAAAGCATCAACTTAACTATACCGACAGCCAAAGCATCAGAGAAAGGGTCTATTTGAAATGAATTTTCTGTAAATATTAAAATAGTAAAATGAAGGGCAATGACAGTTGATTCTAAAACTTAAGGGTTCGCAGAACACTCTTCTTGCAACATTTTCTTTTCACAATCCGTATTTGTTTCACGTTCTTTGCCTAAACATTGCCAATTTTGACGTTTCAAATTGCTAGTTTGACGATTTGAGAAAAACTCCAAAATTTGTTTCTTTAACTGCCCATAACTTCTTTGTCTTTAAAGCTACAGACCTAAATTTTGGTACAGGCTTCACTCTTTAATAATACAAACACACGTATCAAATTTGGTTGGTATGAAAACACAAAATTTTCCAGGAAAACCTGGTCCGATTTTCCTGGCTAACGAACTTATCCAAGCCACTTGATCAAGATTGGTCCATTATTTTTTGAGTTATCGGACGGATATATATATATATATATATATATATATATATATATATATATATATATATATATATATATATATATATATATATATATAATATAAACACAGATCTTCTCATTAGCGAATTAAGAAAAAATGTTCGCTAAAAGAAAAAAGACAACTTTTAATTTGTTAGATAATTTTATGTAAAATATCTTCACAAAACATATTTAAAATGTTACAAAGATGCCGACGTATTTTCATATAAATTAATTCACTTAAACAGGAAACTGAAAAAGAACGAAAATCAAATTAGTTATAATTAAAGTTCATAATTCAGACAAACTTACCTATATGGGTACCCTTGGGTTTTTGTTCTAAAAACTGACAATAACAATGAAAAGAATACTGCAACCAATACTAATCCAACAATTGCAAATATTTTATTTTTCTTTGGATCACCCTTTCTCCTAGAGGCTTCAGTTAACAATATCATTCCTAAAACTATTAACGCATCTGTAACATTTGTGTTAAGGAAATAACTACCGGCTGAAGTAAAATACTGTATTGTTATTTTTCATTTTACTGAATGCCCTCTACAGTAGGGATGGTAACTCTAAAAAGGTAGAAGTGCCCACACAATGATAAAAATACCCTAAAAAGTCCCCAAATAGAGAGCAGATTGTAAATTTGATGAGTCGTATAAGACTTTGGCCTGTCAGCGCTGCGACCCTAATGTATCTTTTGTGCATGACTCCATTTTTGATAGCTGCCCAAAATGTTCAGGCTTTTCACATAGTCAACTATTTTTTGGAGGCTATTTTACCTATTTCCTGGGGTCCCCTCCAAAACATTTTAGCCTTTTTCAAAATTGGGCCATGTAGTAGCATAGCAAATGTTCTGTTGTTTCTGCTGCTTCAGTTTTGCAGTTTTAACTGTCCACGTTACCCATCTTCATAAGATGATACCTTACTGCGGAGTGTCCTGTGAAAAGTATGGGTGTGCGAAGCTTCGATGTCACGAACCGAACCCAAAATCGAACCGACCCTACGTTTCACAAAAGTGTTCGCGCTGGGCGATGTTAAAGTACTTCGAAGTTCGAAATACGTAGAAAGAGAGAGAGAGAGATTTACTGAGTGGGCTATTCCAGTCCCTCCACCGCGACCTTAGGTCTATTGTGGCTCACGGCTAATTATTTAAATTTCACCCATCAATTCCAGCTCCCTGCGGGAATCAATATTTTCTTGAGGGTGAAAGTTTGCTTGGCGTGTGTACTACCATCTTAGTGAAGTCGCTTGCCCGTTTCAAAGCTCAAAAAGAGGTAACCTCTCTCTGAGTTCGTCTGGACCCGACATCCGCCAGTGTTTGCTTCGAGGTGGTATCATGAAGTCCCGCTCTTGAGCAGCATCCAATCTCCAATTGTAATCCACCCCTAGAGATCTCAGCCCACCCTGGGCTCATCTAAATCCGACACCCAACAGTGCTAGACTCAAGGCAACATCCCTTTGAGTCCTGCTCCCGCGTATCACTCAAGCGAGGCCGTCTGTCCATTTCATAGCACACATTCGGGGCCTAAAACTCCGGGTCTATACCACTCATCAGAGATCCCAGCCCCCTCCGGGTCATCTGGGCACACGACACCCGCCAGCGCTCAACTTAGGGCGGTATCATTTGGAACCCCTCTCCCGAGTAACAACCATGAGAGGTCAATTGTCAATTTCTAAGCCCAGAGTGGAGGCCTCAAAATCCGGGTGCACATCACTCCCCATAGATATCGCTCTCCCTCCAGATTCACCTATACCGGACCCTTGCCAGTGTTTCATTGACCTGAGGCGGTATCATGAAGTCCCGCCCACGAGCAGCACCCAAGCGGGGTCGTTAGCCTGTTTCGAAGCTCACAGAGTAGGCCTAAGTTTCCAGGTGTAAACCGCCTATAGATATCTCAGCCCTCCTCCGGGTTCGTCTAGACCCGATACCCGCCAGCGTTTGCTAAAATTTCACCCAACAAATCAGGCTTCCTGCAGGAGATGATATTCGCGTGGTGTAACTTTGTTTGACAGATGTACTGCCACCGGAGCGAAGTCGCTTGCCCATTTCCAAGCTCAAAGAGGGATAACCTCTCTTTGAGTTCTTCTGGAGCAGACATCCGTCAGTGTTTTACTCGACGCAGTATCATGAAGTGCCGCATCCGGGCAGCATCCAAATGAGGTTTTGAAGCTCACAGAAGAGGCCTTAATCTCTAGTTTTAATCCACCTGTAAAGACCTCAGCTGTCCTCCGTGTTCATCTAGACTCGACAACCACCAGTGCTAGACTCAAGGCGACATCCCATCGAGTCCCGCTCCCGAGCATCACCCAAGCGAGGCCGTCCGTTTCGAAGCACACAGTGGCGGCCTCAAACTCCGGGTGTATACCACTCATCTCATCAGAGATCTCGACTACCTCCGGGTCGTCTGGACACACGACACCGGCCAGTACTCAACCCAAGGTGGTACCATCTGGAACCCCGCTCCCGAGTAACAACCATACGAGGTCAATTGTCAATTTCTAAGCCCAGAGTCGGGGCCTCAAATTCCCGGTGCACGTGACTCCCTAGAGATATCCGTCTCCCTCCAGACCTACCTGGACAAGACCCCTGCCAGTGTTTGAATCCGATTAGTCACCTCTTACGACAGGCGGGAGTTACCTTGGGTCTATTCTTTTAGTTAGTCCCCGGACCCACAGGGGACGAAATACGTAACTCTCCAAAATAGTTTGAACTAATTTTGAGCAAGGAACGAGTTACAACTTCGCTATCTTTGGCAGCCTTAAATTACTATTCAAGGCTGCCAAAAAATAGCGAAGTTGTCACTCGATAACAGTCCTGTTATTTCGGTAGCAGCACTCTAAACACAGTATTGGTTCCATTGTGTCAGTAGTGTAATTTTAGGGGATTTCACTCATGCAATATACCTATATATTTTGTATTTAAGGAAATGATATTTGACGTTAAAGAATTTTGGTTAGTTCAGAGTTTAAATTTTTAAGTTGTATGAAGTTCGACTATGAACCTTAGACATACTATTTCAGAGGTTCGAAGTTCGAGGCAATATATTTGCTTGGGTTCGTTCATAGTTCGGTTCGAAAAATCATGGGTTCGCACACCTCTAGTGAAAAGTCTTGTCCTAATTATTCTCAAGTCTTGCCTGTCTATTAAACCTCGCATTTTTCTCCACCATGACAGCATTTGATTCTTCTCCCAAATATGAAGTTCATTTTTTACATGGATTTTTGTTAGTCCACAATAGGGCTCTGGACCATAGAATGGTGTTATTGCTGTCCGTTTCGCAAGGCTATCTGCTTCCATTTCCTTCAATGCCTTAACGCCCTGGTAACCACATCAAAGTTACTTTGTTGTTCGTAGCCATTTGCTTCATGGAGTTTTTTCAGTCCCAGGCCAGTTTAGACTCGGTTTTGAAAGATCCAGTTTAGACTCGGTTTTGAAAGATCTCAGTCTCCCACTGCACACACAAATCGATAAAGATATATTTAGATAGCCAAGCTGCAATAAAGGCTCTTGGTTCCTACCATTGCAATTCAAAAATGGTATGGAGTTGTATATCTGAGCAGCTGAAATGAGGTGTCGCTGGTCTGGATACCTGGTCACTCGGACCATGGTGGCAATGTTGCGGCCGAAACGCTTGCCAGTAGTGAAGCCCAGAGGGACTTCATCGGACCAAAACCTGTGCTTGGGATATCATCATGCACAGAAGAACGCACCTTAAAAACCTTGACAGAAAGAATGACAATCCAGCAATCGCAAAATCTGCCAGGATTAGCTCACTCTAAGGCCTTCATATATGGCCTGTCTGAGTCAAGGGCTAAAAAACTTCTAGAGCTAAACAGACAACAACTGAGTACTCTAGTTGGTTTGTATACAGGACACTGCCGCTTGCGTCACCACATGCACCGAATTGAAGTCAGTCAGGAAACTGAGTGCCGGCTGTGTATGGAGTGACGAAACAACAGAGCATGTACTGTGTTCCCGCCCGGCGGCAGACAGGACTAGACACCTGCTCTTTGGCAAGACAAAGCTTGCTCCGGAAGATCTGGATCAACTTTCGCCCACAAGGATTATCAACCTCTGCAGGAGGCTGGCTTTGTTGGGCGATATATAGACTATTAGGCGTGAGCCACAATAGACCTTATGGTCACAGTGGAGGGACTGGTATGGCCCACTCACAAACATAACCTAGCCTAATGCCCTGGTACCCACATTACATTGCTTAGTAGCCAGTTGCTTCAAGGATTTTTTTCAGTTCCAGGCCAGTTTAGACTCGGTTTTGAAAGATCTCAGTCTTTAGTACTGCCCGACTATCTGAGAAAATGTAGATCTCTGTATCTTTGAGTCTTTTTTGTATGCACTTCTGTGCACACAGGCACTTAAAGGCATCTACAACTACTACACCAATCAGACAAGGAACATCTGAGATAACTTCAAGATGCCTACTTTGAAAACCAATCACAAACCTGCAAATTTGATTGAAATCCAATCAGAAACCTGCAAATTTGACTGTTTCAAAACTTGTTTAGTTAAAAAACATTCATTAAATTTAACTGCTGATTTAGGTACATTTCTAAAACCAGAAAACCTACAAAGAATGCTTCAAAGATTATCATAAAAAATACTGTCATTAAAAATACATGTCCCTTTTTTTTAGATAAGGGCAATTAAATTATAACTTTTTACAAGCTGAAAACTTAAAAAAGGATACTTAAAACCATAACTATGTAGGTTTCAACAACAAATTGTCCCTGAGATGACCCGTGAATGTATGCGATCTGTCCATTTTGACCTTTATGAACAAAAGGCGGACCCCTAATGTGGTTCCACATTTGTCCAGATACCATGGCAAAACAAAAGATCAATGATGATATTCCCCAGATGGTCTTGTTATACAAGAAATCTAAATTATTTCTGCGCAGATACAGGAAACCAGCTATCAAACTGAATATGACAATTAAAGCCACTGTTCCTGAGTAATTGGGTGGACGGAATATTCTTATCTGCAAAAAAAAAAAGAAAATAATAAATAAATAAATAAATAAATATATATATATATATATATATATATATATATATATATATATATATATATATATATATATATATATATATTGTGATGTGCTCCGGCTAAGCAGAGGCCCGACGGATAAGTTGCCAATCCGTCATTCGGGCGTGACCTAAATACTCTAAGCTAAATATCCTCGGGTGCGATCTTTATTCCCTATTGAATAGGACGAGGTCAGATCCCTGTGAGGACTTCTGCTAAGGCCCTCGTAGAACACCACACAGTTACTGTTTCATAACAACCTTGTCCTAGGGTAACTCGAGTGGAGAAGAAAACTATAGCCAGGGGTTGTAAGTTATTGTATCCCATAGAGTTCTCGGGAGGTAAGTAGGCTTTAATTATTCACTCCCGAATAATGGCTGTTTTCCCTAACTTACAAAGTTGGAAGCAGAAATATTCTAAGCAGGTAAATATCAATTACAACATACCTCAGCTAGTTACAATCCGTCACAGGATTCTAGCTCAACACACCTACACTAGTGCAAATATCTAGAGGCAGTGCAGTGAAACGCAACTAATTTCATAAAACCATCTAATAACATTTAGAATATTTACAAAATGAAATTGACAACAATAAAAATCCATAGAATAATTAAAACCAAAAATTCGCTACAATTCATGCGAATACAGAGAAACATATCTCAGGTCAGATAACATTATCTCTGATAAGACATTCTTTTATAGTGGAATTTACACAACTATGTCAATATTTAAAAATACCAGGATATTCGATTAAAAATAACATTTGTACTAATTATTACAAATAAAGCGTGGTATTAGCGTTAGCACAGCACTAGGTGGGTAGGAAAACGGTTCCCACGCTTAGGAGACTCTAACTGGCTAACTAACACGACCGGGTAACTGGTTCCCTATTCCTATCGAATACCCTCCATGGCTAACAGTGCCCTCCAGCGGTTACGTACCATTCTGGATCGATCTATGCTTCCTCCGAGGACAGAACGTCCCTCAAAACAAGCGTAGTCGACCCAATACAGCACCAGAATGCCGGGCACACTAAATACTACCCTACATCAGCACTGTCCGTGCTCCCGTTTCCCTTATATGGGTACAAAAATGTGACCAGCTTGGCCCTTGTCTAGACTGGATACTCTAGCTAATTAACCACCTGGTTTAGCGAGCGCATACCCTCCAGAATAGATCTATGCTTCCCACAAGGACAGAACGTCCCTCATAATAAGTGTAGTCCACCCCGTATAGTACACTTTGATTCGCTACAACACCCTAATTCCACTATAATACACTATTGCCAATTGAGATTTTGATCCACAGAAATGCCAACAAGTGAAAAGGACTCATTACTTTGAATAACTTGGTTGTTCATTGTGATGGGTCTAGGGCTGGTGTATCTCTTATGAGATAGAAAGCAAGACTGAGATTTGGTGGAGTTCAATTGTACAAGATTCCTACTTCCCCAGTCTAATATTTTATGGAGATCCACAGAGACAGAACACTCCATGAGTCTGCGATCCTCATCTAGTTGGGTTAAAGAGACAGGTTTAGAATATTGTATATTTGAGTGGAGGGTGCTGTCATCCGCGTAACTGTGAACTGGGTTGGATGTGCTAGAGAGGAGGTCATTGATGTGGAGAAGAAACAAAGTAGGGGCTAAAGCTGAACCTTGAGGAACTCCCGCATTAATTGGATACAGTTTAGAGGAATGACCATCCACGACAACAGAAATGCTCCGGTTGGAAAGGAAATTTGCTGTCCAGGTACAGAGTTTTGGCAGTAGGCCATATGCCGGTAGTTTATTAAGCAGCGCTGCGTGTTAGACCTGGTTAAATGCTTTGGATATGTCTAGAGCGACAAGCTGGGATTCACCGTGTAGTTCTATAGAGTTGTTCCAACAATGGCTGACAAAGGAAAGGAGGTCGGCAGTTGATCTGCGCTGACGGAATCGATACTGCTTGTCGTGGATTAGACTGTGTTTTTCAAGAAATTTTAGTAATTTGGTGTTTATATACTTTTCCATCACTTTAGAGACGACTGAAAGAAGAGACATAGGCCTGTAGTTGCTAAGAAGCGCTTTGGATCCTTTCTTGGGGATGGGTTGTACTCGAGCAGTTTTCCAGTTACTAGGGAATATGCCTCTATTGTAAGATGTCTGAAACAGACGAGTCAGGACAGGAGCAAGTTCTGGTGCGCATTTTTTGAGAACAATTGCTGGGATATCGTCAAGGCCAGAGGCTTTCCTGGTATTAAGAGAAGAGAGAATCTTTCGTACCTTTTTAGTTTTGAAAATGATATATGTCATTTTATGCACGACATTGGGGACTGTTGGTGGTTAAACATTTGGAGATGGGTTGAGAGTATAATTGCCGGCGAAAAACGAGGCAAAAAGTTCAGCCTTGCCCAGGGCGGTAGAAACAATTCCATCCCGTTAAGCAAGAGGTGAGAACGTGCTCTTGCAGAAATTATTCCCAATAGATTTAGCAAGAGTCTAGAAAGGTTTGCTGCCGTTGGAGCTTGAGAGGACTTTGTTTTTGATGTGGTTATTAAACTGGTCTTTTGCCCCAGAAAGAATGTGGACTCAGCGGTTTCTTGCGTCGTTAAATGCTTGACGGTTTTCTTGACTGGGATTATGTAGAAGCATTTTATACACTTTGAACTTTTCAAGTCTGGCCTTGTCACAGAATTTAGAGAACCAGGGCTTTTTAGTGGCTGAAGAGGTTTTCTGTGTATGTGGAATAAATCATTCTGGTGACGTTTTGTGAGATACCTGAGGGGTCAGGACAAGAGAAACAGACAGACGCCCATGGAAATGAGGAGAAGTAATCCCGCATTTCGTCCCAGATCGCGGAGTTGTAGTCCCAAACGATTAGTGAGTGTGATGACTATGTGATCTCAAGTTGCATTGCACATTTGTTGCAAACAACCCCCAAGAAAGTTAAGGGACCAAGAATGAATAGGGGTGCTGAACGGGGAGGAAATACGAGCAAAAAATGCTAAAAAACCAAATAGTCAGACTTTAAAAAGATGCGTTTTTCACATTTTGCAGCAATACCTCCTTTAAACCCTGTCTACCCCACACAGCACCCATATTCAGCCAGATTCAGTAACTTTCTTGGGGGTTACACACAAGAAATTTTTCTTGTGCTTTATGTTTTGAAGGTAGTTGTATGCATGCACCAGGGGAAGGAGAACCCCCATGTTTTTGGGCGAGGGGGCAAAAACCCTCTTCCTCCTGGGGGTTCTTCTTCCCCTTCTGCATGCATACAATCACCCTCAATGCATAAACCACAGGATTTTTTTTATATTCGGCTTCGTGGTGTATTTTTTTTTTGACTATATTTCTTGTTTATCAATTGTTTTGTTTGAGTTTTGTATCCAAATGACTGTATAAATATTTATGTTAGAGATCAGGCTTTTGCTTGCCCTTCTTTACCCTATTTTTTTTTCGGTTCCTAATTAAGTAAAGTAATATTTTGTAACTTTTAATACAAGACTAAATCACTATAATATATTATTCCTATGAAAATTCACTACCATAACGCACTTGCTGCGTCCTGAACATTTTTTGGAATGAATATGATATTTTATTTTTCACATTTGTTATACTTTTGCTCTGTTTTTGCTGTAATACTATAAGCCGTTTAAGGTAAGAAGCCTACATTATTGTCATTAACACAGTATAAGCCCATTCTTATGTTAAATGCAATTTGGAGAAACCAATTCATCACAGTTTTCAGACCTAACTGTAATTGTTTTGCTAGCAAATTTAGCGTCATCAGAGGGATGAATAAACTAACGAAACGATCGTCAGGGCTGAAAACTGTATTGTGATGAATTGGGTTCCCCAAATTGTACTTATCAGTGCCTGTCACAGGTTCCAATCTTCATTCATGCCTTTGTTATGTACCCATACAATTTTGTATGAATTAATTTTATAGGGTGTTTTGTATGGGCATGGGTACAGGGAGGTGGCGCTGGGGGCCTTCCTAGACATAGAGGGGGCCTTTAGCAACACCTCGTTCCGATCGGTTCTGGCAGCTGTCCAGGAGCGTGGAATAGAGGAGACCTGCTGCAGGTGGATCGGTTCCATGCTCAGGGACAGGGCGGTGTTCACCTCACTTGCGGGAGGGAATCTGCTGGCGGAGGGTGTCCGCAGGGAAGCGTTCTGTGTCCCTTGCTCTGGTGCCTAGTCGTGGACAGCCTGCTGGGGAGGCTCTCGGAAGGGGGGTATGAGGTACAGGACTATGTGGACGACATTGTCATCATAGTCCGAGGAAAAGTCACATAGGCAGTGTGGGAGCGCATGCAGACTGCACTGAAAGTGGTGGAAGGGTGGACGGTTGATCAAGGGCTCAGGGTGAGCCCCGAGAAAGCAACCGTTGTGCCGTTTACAAGGAGGAGGAAGTGCGACAGCCACAGAACTCTCACTCTATATGGTATGAGCATTCCAATGGCCAGGGAGGTAAAATATCTTGGGGTCGTATTGGACTCTAAGCTAACCTGGAATGGTCACATTGGAAAAATACTGCGTAAGGCAGTGATGACCCTAGCCGTCACTAGGCTGCTATATGGAAAACCGTGGTGACTAAGACCTAGTATGGCCCACTGGCTGTACACAAGGGTGGTCAGACCATCGTTAACATACGCGGCACTGGTCTGGTGGCCTAAGGTGACACAATCCAGTGCCAAACAAAAACTCGGCAAGATCCAAAGGATGGCTTGCCTAGGCATCACAGGGGCCATGTCTTCAACCCCAACAGCCGCCATGGAGGTGTTGCTGGATCTCCCCCCTCTACACTTAGTTATTATGGGGGAGGCCAGGCTAGGACTATACACACTAGCCTGCAATGGTAGAATGAAGATCAACCCAGGCTTCAGGGGCCACTGCAAAATTCAGGAGATTGTGAAGGAGCCCATGCTTGAAATGAGGTCAGACTTCGCGAGCCCGCGAATTCGCAGGGAAAACAATTTTACAGTGGAAATCCCCGACCGCGAGGCATGGCGGGAGGAGACGCCGGGCATACCACGGGACGCGCTCGTCTGGTTCACGGACGGATCCGGCAGGGAGCGTGGGACAGGTGCAGGTGTTTACTCGGAAGGACCGAGGGTAAGTCATAGTATTTCAGTCTAGACCGGAGACAGAGCAATATAAAACTTCACCCTACAAATCACTGTGCAGACTAGTTCAAGGCACAGTGATTTTGGAATGGGTGGAGTAAGACTAAGGGTATGCACAATCAACCAAAGGTTACAGTGCTAACGGGGCGGCAAGGCCGCGGACGAGCCCTGAGGGGGGAAAAAATGGGCATGGGTAATATTACCTGTACGTCACCAGTAATATTATGGCTAATATTACTCATTTTTAAATTCGCAGTAATTTTTCGTCACTAGGGAAGACATCTTTACAAGGTTGTAAATGAGTAGATAAAAGAGCTTGGGAAAAACACTCTGTTTAGACAAATGTAAGAGCATGATTGGAAAAAATGTGTAAAGAATTCAGGGAAATTATGGTAATATAATGAAGCCTTTCAATTATATAGGTCAAGGATAGAGCCAACTCCTTATTAAAATGTTTTAGCATAATTTCACATGCAAACTTCCACCCTTTGGTTTCACATTATCTGGTAGAGTCTGCTCCTTCTGAGCCCTCTTTACAATACATTTTAACTATTCTGTTTTCAAACTTTTAGAAGTTACAAAAATGTAATATAGCAAGAGCGATAAATATGTTTATTGGAGAATACTCACCCAAATAACCCTGTTATATATCCATGTTTTAATCCTATTTACCTTACCTGAATATCAGTTCTTTCAGCAATCCACTTAGCGATTGCTTCTGCAGAATAACCGATTCTTTGTATATCCATGTTATCTGCAGTCTTTGGTTTGCCCTTTGGTGGAAAATGAATGAATACTGGGGCAGTATTCAAACGTAACTATAACAAATCAATTAGAAACAAAATAACATTAACCCAAGAGACATCTTACCAACTGAAACACATCAGAGCCTTCATCAAAATCAACCATTGCAAAGAACAATTTACTCGAATAGGCTTGCGAATATCTAAACGAATTAGCTACTATCTGGAACTCCTCGTATGCATGTCTACAAACTACACATTGTCTTTGTGGGGCCATCGCAGTGAACATAATGAAAACAGAATAATTTCTTGGAGTACTTTTCACATAATCTCTAAATTTGTTGCCATTGAACTTTAGCACGGATCTTTTATTTGCCATGTCGGTTAGCTGTTGGACCCTTTCTGCCATGGTAAGGCCCTAAAATATTATTAGTTCACTTCTGATCCCTCAATTTTTCAAATAGAAAAATATACCTGTTTTCTTGTTTGGCAGTCTGCATTGTAAAAGAATGTTAGCACTAAAAATATACAACACAATATTAAAGCTTTCATGTTTTTGTTATTACTTTTTTTCAAACAAAATTACTTCATGAACGATAATTAATTATGAATACAATAATGATGGCAATCAAAATCAAAACCAGTCTAATCTTATCGTGATCGGCCGGCGATTCGATGACGACGACAAATCTGACAGTGACAATGACAGAAGAAGAAAACAACGCACTCTGACAAGCGACACATCCCGAACCTTAGACCAGTAAGAACTTAGGACACGTAACACGAGATTTAACGCGTGTGGGCGAAGTGTGCCCGAATCGTAAAGCAATTTTATGCTGTGGAGCCAAACAAAGCGAATGGTACCAGAGTTTTAAGTAGGTATATTTAGTGTTTTTTGCAATAAATTGTGAATATTTTGTATTAAGAACAATGGTTTATTGTGCCGCCTTCAATTGCAATAGTCACAGTGACAAAAAAGAGCCCGGTATTACTTTTCACAGGTAAGATATAAAATTAACCTAATTACTTTCAGAACGTTCCTTACATTTATATGCTTTAATTGTTGAAATCGGAAAAAAAATGTTCCCACTTCACTTACTGTATTAGTGACACATTATTATTTTTGAAAATGCAAACAGAAAATATGTCATTTTCAATGTGAAATATTTAATTACATTTTCACTTTATCAAGTCCAGCCAGGATATTCCATAGGCGTAGGTGTGCCCTTCAAAAGTTACGTTGTGGGAATAATGTTATGTTAGTTTATATACTTAATTAGTTATATTAAAGGAAAGAAAATGTTGCAGATATATAGAGGCATAAATACAGGTAGCTAAATGTTGTTTAAAATAATACAGAAGTTACTGCTTAGTGATTTTCCATTTACATGTAAATCAGATATAATATATTATATAAACCAAGAATGACAAAAAAAAATGCTTTATACCTATGGTAAATCGTCTAAAGTTTATGAATGTGATGTAATTTTTCCCTCGAAAAAACTATTTGTCGATATGTTGAAGAAAATTCGTTTCGGTAATTCTTCACTTTGATGTAGGTGGTTAAATCGCAAAGAATCAATAAAACGTACATATGGCACATTCCTATGGAAAATTGTCTGAAAAAAATTTCACTAATAGAGAGGTATCGATGGTGAGACTTTGCAAAAAAAATTTTCAAATGAGCGCGAACTAGGACCCCTAGAACCCATATCCGGGGTCAGTTTCAATTTTTATATGTTTATATATATATATATATATATATATATATATATATATATATATATATATATATATATATATATATATATATATATATATATATATATATATATACGTATCCGTCTGATAACTCAAAAAATGATTAACCGATTTCGATGAAACTTGGCAAGTGCCTTTCTTTTATTAATGGCTTGGATGAGTTCGTTAGCCAGAAAAAGCGAACTGGGTTTTCCGGGAAAATTCTGAGTTTTCTTCCGAAAGTTACAAATATGTTTTAATGAAATTTATTGTATATGTTGCCTCGGAAGAGATCTTACTACGTACCAAAATTCATCTTTCTAAGTTTATAGAAAATGGAGTTATTCAAATTTTATTTTTATTTTTTGAAATAAATTTTTTTCTTCAAAAATTACAAACTTATTTTAATGAAATTTGGTGGATATCTTGCCTTACGAAAGACCTTACTACATACCAAAATTAAACTCTCTAAGTTTATGATAATTGAGTTATTCAAATTTGAAGCATTTAATTAAAATTATCTACCATAACGCACTTGCTGCGTCCCGAGATTTTTTTAAGTATAAAGAAATTAGGAAATGTAAAATTCTTAAAAAAACATCTGTATTCTCATTTCATCTAATACAGATGCATACTGTTTTGTTTAATTTTTTATTATATATTTTGTAATCTATATATCCATGGTTTCTGAATGTACTATTAATGCACGTTTTAGTGAATTTTTATTAAAAACAATTCAGTTAATGGAGAGATATCGATGGTGAGACTTGCAAACATTTTTTTTCAAATGAGCGCGATTGAGGACCCCTAGAACCCATATCCGGGGTCAGATTCAATTTTTATATGTTATATATATATATATATATATATATATATATATATATATATATATATATATATATATATATATATATATATATATATATATATATATATGTATGTATGTATGTATGTATGTATCCAACCGATAACTCAAAAAATATTAAACCGATTTCGATGAAACTCGGCAAGTGCCTTTCTTTTATTAATGGCTTGGATGAGTTCGTTAGCCAGAAGAATCTGACAAGGTTTTCCTGGAATATTTTGAGGTTTCTTTCGAAAAAAAATTTTTTCTACGAGAATTACAAAGCTATTTTAATAAAATTTGGTGGATATATTGCCCTGAGAAAGACCTTACTACATACCAAAATTAAACTTTCTACGTTTATATAAAATTGAGTTTTCCAAATTTTCAGTTTTCTTTCGAAAAAAATTTTTTTCTCAAAAAATTACAAAGTGATTTTAATGACACTTGTTGGATATGTTGCCCTAGAAAAGACCTTACCAAGATTCAACTTTCTAAGTTCATTGAAAATTGAGTTATCCAAGTTTGAAGCATTTAATAAAAATTCACTACCATAACGCACTTGCTGCGTCCCGAATTTTTATAGGTTGATTCCAGCATAATTTTATCATTATTATTCCATGTATACTAAATCAAGAGGCACTTAAAAGAACAGTGAAAATCACTATTCTGTGTGCTGCACCCATTGACTAATCCAAGGTTACGCCACTGGTCGAGAGAGTTTGGTACCAAATTGCTTCACTTCCGCCGGACTTGTTACGTGTCCTAAGTTCTCTCTGGTCTAAGTCCCGAACCGTGTTAAAAGGCTGTCAATGAGTAGTGTCATTTTTGGTTGCTTTTGCTTCTTCTTTTATAAACACAATTTTGGACGACCGCCAACTCTAAGCTACTTAGCATGTAATGGTTCATACACTCTCGCAGCGAAACCTCTCCCTATTGGTTTATTTTAAATAATATCGTAACATCATTTGAAACGGATCATTAGGAATTAGTTTCGCAATTTGCGAATGCATGAACCTCTCTTAATATTATTTGTACCGAAAATAATTCATCCGAGCAGATATTTTTCTTCAATAATTACTCGTTCTGGTAAAAGTTTCCTTTCTTGCCATATGCTCGATTTTCATGCAATTATGGATGCTTACGTAATTCAGTGCGCAGATCACGAAAATAGCAGGGAAATTATTGCGGGAGACGTCTATTTTGCGAGTTACCGTCAATTCTTAGTCGAATTTTGAGGTTATTTTGCGGCGGTTTTAAACACTTTTCGGACATTTCTTTTATCAGGTCACCGCCTGTCATACATCCATGTATTTTCCATATGATATCTATTCCATTTCCGTTCTTATTGCAATTACAACACAAACGTCAAATCAACCCGACATGTAGTCGCGGTTAAAATAATAACTAATGATTTGGTTTGGGGATTTTGGATGGCGATGTTGGTACTGTTCCAACCAATTTAGAATAGTTGCATTTGAAACTTTTGAATGTCATTGTTGGTACAATTCACAACTAACACCGAAGAAGATGCATTAGGCAGCGAACTGTCTTCTTTTAGTGAATTTTTATTATAAAAAAAAATCTCTAATAGAGAGGTATCGATGAGAGACTTTGCAAACTTTTTTTTTTAATGAGCGCGTACTAGGACCCTTAGAACCTATATCCGGGATCAGTTGAAATTTTTCATGTTTATGTATATATATATATATATATATATATATATATATATATATATATATATATATATATATATATATATATATATATATATATATACCTCCAACCGATAACTCAAAAATATATAAACGGATTTGAATGAAACTCGGCAACCACCTTTCTTTTATTAATGGCTTGGATGAGTTTGTTAGCCAGGAAAATTAGACAAGGTTTACCGGGAAAAAATTGATTTTTCTTTCGAAAAAAAAAAAGAATTCACTACCATAATGCACTTGCTGCGTCCCTATTTTTATTTTTTTATTTTGCCTTTGTGGCAGAAGAAAGAAAATCTGCTGATCCCCAGCTAGATGGCATGTTATATCAGCTGAACAAGATGCGCTAAGCAACGATCTGCCTTCTTTTGTTGTGTTTTATTTGTGGCAGAAGAAGGGACATCTAATGATCCCCCTGCCTCAGTTAGATGGCATGCCATGTCATCTGAAGAAGGTCCATTAAGCAGTGATCTGCCTTCTTTCCTTTTATGGTGCGTTTGAAATCGCCGCAAAATAACCTCCAAATTCAACCAAGAATTAACGATAACGCGCAAAATAAACGTCTTCCGAAAATGTTCTTGCCCTTCTCGTAATCTGAAGGCTGAATTACATATTATGAGAAGTATCAGGAAAATCAAGCATATGGAAAGAAAATACATTTTCATTCTTGTTCGAACACTATTGATTTAAAGAGCAACTCCAGGTTCTGAACGAGTGATCAATTGTCAATTGTGGTTAACATAACCTTTCAATTCAGTAAAAAAAATTCGAGACGCAGCAAGTGCGTTATGGTAGCGGGGTTTCATTAAATGTTTCAAATTTGTATAACTCTATTTTCTATAAACCTAGAAAGTTGAGTTTTAGTATGTAGTAAGGTATCTAGAAGCGTAACATCAATCCCCTGTGGGTCCGGCGACTAACTAAAAGAATAGGCCCAATGTAACTCCTGCTTCTCGTACGAGGCGACTAATCGGTGTCAAACAGGTGGTAGTGGACTTTTCCTTTACGTGATAGTAAAGGATTTTTTCACGCCCGAGGAGGTACCACCCCTTACATCAAGGGGCCGGTGAAGTCCGAACGGACGTTTCCGGTTCTGGTGTATGAGTCCGTTTCCCTTATAAACAAAAATGATGATGGCTCCTCCATGTACAAAAGATTCCGGAGATAAAATACCCCTCCATTCGGATCTCCGGGAAAGGGGTGTACAGGGGGCGCCGGCATCAAGATTTAACATACCCTGCTCGAATATAGGTGGCATAAATTCTAACCTGAACTCTGTCCACCATTTACTTCAGTCTAATAGGCCCCAAATCCTCTTCCTCGCCGAAACCCAAATCAGTGCCAAAATAGCCACTAATCACATAATTTCCCGGGGTATGGACTCCTTACTTTCTTTAGATTCGATTAAGGTGTGTGCGAATACGTCCGTAGCAATCTACCCTGCACCAGACTCCCCAATTTAGAAGCTGGAAGAAAAGACATACTTTGGATTGAGTTCTCTTTTAGGGCTGCAACTAAATTCATCTGTTGCATTTACCGGTCATCTTCTGACAACAACTTTGTCCAGCTCTTCGACTACCTTTCTGAAAAAACCAACCATCTGATTTCTGAATATCCTTCCTCCGAGGTCACTATTCTTGGTGACTTCAATGTCCGTAATAGAGAATGGCTAGGATCTTCAAAAACCGATCCACAAGGGAGAGCAGCCTAGGCCTTTGCAATCAGAAATTCTTTAGCAAATATGATTCAGCAACCTACTTACTTTCCTCGCATCCCAACTCACAGCTCAAGTCTCTTGGATTTCCTTCTTACTACAAAACCTGAATGCTATAAGATATCAGTCACCGTCCCCCTTGGTCGCTCAGACCACGGCATGGTCACTGCTTCCTGCACAATGCAACCCGAACTCACACAGTTATCACACCCAAGTATCGTTTGGCACTACAACTCCGCGAACTGGGACGAAATGCGGGATTACTTTGCCTCATTTCCATGGGCGTCTGTCTGCTTCTCTCATCCTGACCCCTCTGATATCTCACTAAACGTCACCGAAATTATCCAAGCTGGCATGGATTTATGTATTCCACGTACACAGAAAACCTCCTTAGCCACTCAAAAGCCCTGGTTATCCAAATCCTGTGACAAGGCCAGACTTGAAAAAAAAGCTCACAAAATGCTTCTACACAATCCCAGTCAAGAAAACCGTCAAGCATTTAACGACGCAGGAAACCACTATGTCCGCATCCTTTTTGAGGCAAAAACCCGTTTAATAACCACATCAAAGCAAAGTCCTCTCAAGCTCCAACGGCAGCAAACCCTTCTGGACTCTTGCTAAATATATTGTGAATAATTTCTGCAAAAGAACGTTCCCACCTCTTGTTTCAGGGGACGAAATAGTTTCTACCGTCCTGGGTAAGGCTGAACTTTTTGCCTCGTTGTTTGACGGTAATTCTACTCTCACCCCACCTCCAAATGTTCAACCATCAACAGTCCCCAATATCGCGCATAAAATGACAAATATCATTTTCAAAACTAAAAAGGTACAAAAGATGCTCTCTTCACTTAATACCAGGAAAGCCTCTGGCCTTGACGAGATCCCAGCAATTGTTCTCAAAAAATGCGCACCAGAACTTGTTCCTGTCCTGACTCGTTTGTTTCAGACATTTTACAATAGAGGCATATTCCCTAGTAACTGGAAAACTGCTCGAGTACAACCCGTCCGCAAGAAATAATCCAAAGCGCTTCCTAGCAACTACAGGCCTATTTCTTTCCTTTCCGTCGTCTCTAAAATGATGGAAATGTATATAAACACTGTCGGCGCAGATCAACTGCCGACCTCCTTTCTTTTGTCACCCATTCTTGGAACAAGTCTATGGAACTACACGGTGAATCCCAGATTGTCGCTCTAGACATATCCAAAGCATTCGACCAGGTCTGGCAGGCAGCGCTGCTTAATAAACTTCCGGCCTATGGGCCACCACCAAGACTCTGTACCTGGACAGCAAATTTCCTCTCCAACCGGAGCATTTCTGTTGTCGTGGATGGCCATTCCTCTAAACTGTATCCAGTTAATGCAGGAGTTCCTGAACGTTCAGCTTTAGCTCCTACTTTGTTTCTTCTCTACATCAATGACCTCCTCTCTAGCACATCCAACCCAGTTTACAGTTACGTGGACGTCAGCACCCTCCACTTAAATATACAATATTTTTAGCCTGTCTCTTAAGCCCAATTAGATGAGGATCGCAGACTCATGGAGGGCTCTGTCTCCGTGGATCTCCAAAAAATATTAGACTGGGGAAGTAGAAATATTGTACGATTCAACCCCCCAAATCTCAGTCTTGCTTTCTGTCTCATAAGAGATACAGCAGCCCTAGACCCATCACAATGAACAACCAAGTTATTCAGAGTAATGAGTCCTTTTCACTTGTTGGCATTTCTGTGGATCGAAATCCCAATTGGCACCAACATGTCACATCAATTGCAGAAGCGGCTACTAAGAAATTAGGTTTCCTCTTCCGGGCTTGCAAATACCTTTCACTATACTTTATATACTTCACAAATAAGGCCAAACCTCGAATACTGCTCCCACATCTGGGGTGCCGCTGCCGCTGCTACACTCGCTATTCTGAACCTTTTACTGTCCAGATCACCAGACATATAACATCTTGTTATGTCCGCTCTTTTGTCCCGAGGACCTCCAGGTTGTGGAATTCCTTGCCGGCACATGTTTTTCCTTCTCCTCCGAACCTCCAAACCTTCAAGTCCAGAATTAACACGTTGCCTCTTTCCAATTTGTCGACACCCACGGTACGATAGTATTTAGTCTGTAAGCCCTCGTGGTGTGTTGTTGAAATATAAAAACATACCAAATGTCATCAAAATAGCTTTGTTATTTTTTAATATACAATTTTTTTTCGAAAAACTGCTCCGATAGGGCTCGCTAACGAAGTCGTCCGAACCATTGATAAAAGAAAGATTCTTGCCGAGTTTCATCAAAATCGGTTAATAACTTTTTGAGATATCGTGTGGGTATATATATATATATATATATATATATATATATATATATATATATATATATATATATATATATATATATATATATATATATATATATATATAAACATATAGAAATTCAAACGGACCTTGGTTTCGGATCCAGGGTCCCAAATTCGCGCTCATTTGAAAAAAAAATGCCAATTTTTTAATAAAAATTCGCCAAAACAGCAAGTTAGCAAGTTTACTTTGGAATTATAATCATCATCTTTTCTCAAATGAAGATGATGAGGAATGTTGCTGTTATTATTAAAATTTATAACCAGGGTAGATGGCTATGCTTCATTTCAGCTGCCATTAGACATAATCGCGAAAACGAGCCGACGTTAAAGAAACAAAGCACACACGCACATAATGTGCTCCCGATTTTTTTTAAACATATTCACTGTGATTGTTTTTTTAAGTATGTATGCCTTTTGGTGCTTTAAATACAAATAGGTAAGTTGAAAATCAAATAGATGAAAGGAAACACAAATAACATTTTATATTTATTTTTGACGTTTATAATCCATACAATGTGTTGAGATATAATATATTCATATTTATTATGCTTTTTAACAAATATAGGATTTCTTTAGAACCAATATATAGCATTAGATAGAACACTGAGTGTGAAAGCTTTTAAAACCTGTGAATGTAGGATAGGTAGTTTTAGTAATCTGGTTTTGAAGTCATGAGTAAACATACAATACATCCAGTATTATAAGCCGTTCAACCTTAATTAACATTAATCGTATAAGTATGTAACCAGTTGAGATCTTTTAATATTAAAATAACGTTAAATTCATGACCTGCAGGAGGTTATGTTTACTTTTTTTCTCCCTCAGGGGTCGTCCGCGGCTTTGCCGCCTCGATAGCACTGTAGCCCTTGGTCTATTGTGCATGCTCTTAGTCTCTTCACTCCACCCATTCCAAAATCACTGTGCCTTGAACCAGTCTGCACAGCGATCGGTAGGGTGAAGTTTTATAATGCTCTGTCTCCAGTCTAGACTGACCGTAGATCAGTTGTCTTTTGCGGTCCAGAGCTTTACACTCGCACAAGATGTGCTGTGCTGATTCCTCCCCCTCGCCGCAGAGTCTGCATGCCAGTTCCCCCTCGAACCGCCCCATTTTATGCAGGTGTTTCTTGACGGCCACGTGTCCCGTCAAGAGACCTGTTATAATTCTGAGCTGTCCCCTGCTAAGATTTAGCAGCTCCACAGCTCTCTTTAAACTGGGTTCTTCAATTATTGACTTCCCATGTCTGAGCCTTGGACAGTCTGCCCAGTACAGCTTGTGTTGGTTTCTGACCCAGGAGTTAATGGCTCCCCTGCCAGTGCTCTTTGTCACGCCCAAAGCCGGTTTTTGTCCCATAAAAGGTTCTACTGAACGTCTCTTCGCGAGACTGTCAGCTTCTTCATTGCCTTTGACGCCCGGTGACCCTGCACCCAGGTGATGGTGACGTCATTCTGCCCAGCCAGGGGCTCGCCTCGTCTCGGCACTCACTCACCAGCCAGGAATTTACCCTTGAGCTACTTAGGGCCTTAAGGGCTGCCTGGCTGTCTGTGGCTTATTTACTTACCACTGGATGAAATTTTTGTATGTAAAAACTTTGATTCAAGTATCTGGCCATTATCAAACATTATATTTACACCGTCTGATATACGACACAATTATGATTTCATTAAAACCTACCCCTCTGACAGGTCGAAATAACATAATGTTAAAATATCGTTGACTTTAAATAATAAAATAGCCCACTTAACTTACATTTTCCGTTAATCGAAAACAAATAGTTGGTTTGCCATAAAACAATTTAGAGAAAACAGCATCCACAAATATTAGTTTTGAGTAACTCTATAAAGCAGTTCTAGTTAACTTAAATAAAAATAGGTACAACACATGTCAGTATCCCAAAAATGTTTAACTCTTCTCAGTGAGCCAACACTTAGTGGTACAAGAAAAACCCGAGAAAGGAACATACAATTTGTAGGTTGTCTTTCGCACTAATACATCCATCAAATAAGAAATCCATATCGAAGCTTATCTACTGTAGCATTTGTCAGTGCCCTAAAGTTTTTTGAAAACCTTGCAAGAAGCCAGCACTTAACGGTACTAGAAAAAGCCAAGAAAAATGAATAGAAATGACAGATCGTCTATAGGTTAGATAGACACTGTTGGGTAGAACATCGCACTGATACATCCATCTTGTAAGATAAAAATCCAAATTGAAGCTGGTCTACTGCAGTGTTTGTCACTATCCCGAATTGTTTTCAAAGCCTTATAGGAAGCCAAAGCTCGGGAAAACTTTTGGTACAAGGAATACTCGAATAAAAACATAAAAATTGCAGGTCTTATATGCGTTGGATAGACACCTTTGAAAATTTTACCACACTCCAGTGCTGTTCCAACTTGTTCAATTTCAAGTTCATTCGCTCAAATAACAAATACTGGCAAAGCCACTGATGTATAAATGGTTGCTTAGTTGATGTACGCAATTTTGTGTCTTTTTAAATCCATTGGGTCCACCGGCAATTTCGGTGTACTACAGCCTGGAAGGCTTATTGCAATGTCCCTTAATCTGTTTACTTTTTACGCTCAGTTAAGAAATAGAGAACCCTGTACTAGTTTATACAGGTCTGTCCATGTATGCGTGAACTGTAATTCGGTCTTATTATTGGCCTCCCAAATAAACACTGTACGTCCTGTCAGGTTTCCTAAATTATCCTGATCCGCTATCCACTACAGTTCAGCAGTTCTGTGCTCATTTTGCCGCATGAATTGGCTCTTTACTATGTTTGATTCCTGATCTGTTTACCTAGTGAATGATGTGCTGACTGCGAATTCGCTGGTTGATTAGCATTCGGATTTCTTATTTTGGTATAGGTAGGGCCGGCTCGGGACCCACGTATTTTGTCTCTGCGCCCTGCCTCGCGAATTCATCAGCTTTAGTTTCGCTAGATCTCGCAGTGTCTTGGCAGCAAGCTTTGAGATGTTCCTGCCCACCAGTGCTCTGAGTTCTTCACGGCATTTTCACATCAGTGCTGAGGACACTTCATGGGATAGCACTGAGGGCTCCCTGGATATATGACATAGTAAAGATCCTCTTATTTATATAGGCCCTCTAGTTTTTTTCTTTAGAGCACACTATTTATGCATTGACTACCGCCTGAAAACTAGTGGCGCGCCTACCCAGAGGACAAAATGTGTCCCGTATCCTAACCTCACGCTATATACACCCGCCCAAGCTCTTGTGTCGGTTTTTGATCCGTCAGTGCATCAGAACAGCTTCCAAGCGGCAAATGTAATTGATTTTCTGTCGCCGCCTTTTGATACCTTATTTTTACCTCGAAGAGGGGTTCCAGGCTTGGTTGGGGAGTGACGTAGTGTTAATTATAATCAATTATGGGTTTCCCCACATCGCGCACCAAGGTGTTGTGTTTGTCAGAAACAGTCAGATTTACTCCGATCTGAAAATGTCCCCAAAACTGGAGTTCATAACTGAATTATCCACCACTCAGTTCGCCAAAGTCGCTTCTCATCTGTACTGCCACCGACTACGATGAGCAACTTTCACTAAGGCATAAGCGTCCAAAGCTTATCCTGACCTGATAACGCCCCTACGGCAAACAGAATGAAAACATTTAAAATTCAACGTTATGTGTGAAGTCATTCCGACGGGGGTACGGACCAAGGTCCCCTACTCCAGAGAGGGGAGTTTAGTGGGTGCAAAACCCACACTACGTCAAATTTTCACACACTACGGTGTGTGATTGAGCGTGTCTGTTAAAGATTTTTCACTCTCGTTTCCAAAAAATAACAAGCTGGTATGTCCAGCGCTGACATGTTTGAGGTGACCGTTTCATTCTATGGAGACGCAGCCTCGGGTCTACCATAATCAGAATGTGTCGTGGTGCGAATTCTGGGTGAAACTTAATGGCCGCTGTGGGGGTGGTTCTCATTACCCCTGTGATACCCAAACAAGCATGTCTTTGTGTCTTGTTTAGTTTTGTGTTTTCAAACCATCTTTAACTTGTAGATACCACATATCTGTATGTTACATCAACGCAACGTACAGTGAATCACCAAGCTCTCACTTAAAACAATACCCTACATGTTTGGGTAAATATAGAAAAAGAAAATTACAGTTTTCTAATACATATTACCTGATATAAACTTCTTATAAGAAACCATTAAATTTTTGAAAGGCTTGTGCTGTTATAGATCTTTGGTCAAAAAAAGGTTATTTTGTATGTCAAATGATGTAAGTTGCTGCCGATTATGGTTTACCATCCTTGGTTTGCAAGAAGCTTCATGTCAATTTTAAAATATATCCCAATTGACTTAAGAGCTAAAACCCAATGACTATAGACAGCGCCGTGAATACGCGATATAAATGGAGCCCCAACAATGGGCCTTTATGATACAAAGTTGCCTTCCCACAGTCAGGACCGTCGAGTCAGCAGTAGACTCGGAGGAGCCCGCAGGTATACAGGCTCAGACTAGCAAGTTGGACAGAATATCACTCGTGAGAATCTACATCAGCAGATCCATTCTTACCTCCAGAGACAATAGTGCCACGCCTGGAGTGGAGTGTATAAAAAGGCTGCTCACAAGGATACGACCGTTCATTCTTGTTCCGAGTAGTTAGACTCTGCACATCGCGTGGTAGACTTTAGGATCATTTGTATGTTGATCGTTACTTTTGTCATTATTTTATATTATTCATTTATGTATTAAGTATAGATTGTTTAAAGTATTCAAACGTCTCAACCGTAAAGGTAAGTCGCGGATTGGGCCTAATAGCATTTTGCGGCTGACCCTGATTTCGGGAAGAGAATCATCTTTAGTGATGAGGTTTATTTTTGTCTGAGTGGTTTTGCTAACAAACAAAATTTCCGGATTTAGAGCGAGGAAAATCCACGGGAGATCCATCAGTTGCCTCTACACACCGAAAAAGTCACACTTTGGTGTGGATTTTGGTCCGCCGGTATGATTGGCCCTTATTTCTTCGAAGATGCGCAAGGAGCCGCGCTCACTGGCAATGGAGACCGTTATCGGACGATGATAACCAATTATTTTCCGCCTAGAATCAATGGTATGGATCTCACGAACACGTGGTTCCAACAGGACGGCCCCACTTGCCATACTGCACGGGAAGCATTAAATTTATTGCATGAGAAATTCGAGGGCTTCGTCATCTCGCGTGGTGGTGACATAAACTGGCCACCGAGATCGTGTGATCTAACCCTGCTCGATTACTTTCTGTGGGGTTTCGTAAAATCTAGAGTCTATGCTGACAAACCACAGACAATTGCTGCCCTGAAGGCCAACATAACTCGCATTCTTCATGAGATTGAGCCACATTTATGCGAAAATGTTGGAAAACATTGGTCCACCAGGATACACCACCTTCAGCGGAGTCGCGGCGGCCATTTGGCTGAAATTATATTCCATACATAATGTCATCAAATGTTCTTTAAAATAGAATAAAAATTGTGGCAACATCACTTAAACAGTTTGTTTTATTCCATTTCAAAGTTCGAGCGCTCTTAAGGAAAAATCCTTTATATTGTAGATAAAAATGAGAAAAATCTTTTAATATTAAAAGTAGTCTCAACTGGTTTATTCGACAGTGATTCACTGTTAGAACATAGATATTTTAACGCACTTTCGGGATGCCGTATTTCAAAACGGCTAAATTACACTTATAAGGGGTCAGTAAGGTACAGTTTCATAGATGATGGATGTGCCCATTGTATCACAGCGTAAATCTACAATGAGTAAAAGATTTTATTGTCATAAGAGTAAAGAGTGATTTAAACTACATTTGAAGAAAATTGTTACACTTAACACACACATACGTGTGAATGGCCAACTTATTTATTATTTATACATCTTTTTTAATCATATACTTTTATTTTTAACAAAAAACTGGAACAAAATTATTTATTTGGATAAAACGCCATTTTCAACCACAGACCTTACGAGGTAAGCGCCAAAGTTTCTCGGCCTGACATAGATCTAGATTATCCCAGGGTGTCAAAATTTGGTAAAACATTGGTTCGAGTAGTATTAGCCTTGGAAAAACAAACATGGATTTTATATCAATTAGTTTTCTTATAACTGACACATATTGATCACGATGTCAGAAGTTACGAAAATTGAGCAGAGAGCTCTTAGATATGTTCTTATCTCTAACATGTAATGCGTCGTCATCATATGCACTAAAATTAATTCGTGGCTAAGCTAATAAGGTGTCTTCTGTTAAATACGAGGGGCTACCCAAAAGAAACCAAACTAAGGTGATGGGCTGAGTTTTTGTCGTACCACGTTCTGCCGCTAGGAGCATGTAGAGCTGCCATTTACGAGTCAGTAAGCCAAGGGTCGTCGCTAAAGTGGGTCCCGTTGGGCTTTTTTTATAACTGACACTTATTGATTAGGATGTCAGAAGTTACGAAAATTGAGCATAGAGCTCTTACTAAATTCCTTATTGGAGAAGGTCTTCCACCTCAAAGCATCAAAGATCGGCTGGATGGGGCGTGCAAGGAAAATTGTCCGTCTTATTCTGTAGCAAAAATTGGTCAAAGCGGTTTCGAATCCTTCGAAGTGGTGAGGGAAAATATTGATTTTCTTGAGAATCTCGTTTTTTTTTTATGTCAACAACACACCACGAGGGCTTACAGCCTAAATACTATCGTACCGTGGGTGTTGACAAGGAGGAAAGAGGCAGCTTGTTAATTCTGGACTTGAAGGTTTGGAGGTTCGGAAGAGAAGGAAAAACATGTGCCGGCAAGGAATTCCACAACTTGGAAGTCCTCGGGACAAAAGAGCGAGCATAACAAGATGTTCTATGTCTGGTGACCTGGACGTTAAAAGGGTGCATTCGCTCTGTTCCCCTGGTAGATCTGCTGGGGGCAGCAGGTGGGGGAATTATGGAGGAAAGCTCCTCTGAGCAGTGCCCGTGCAGATATCTATAAAAGAGAGAGAGGTCCCCAACGGCACGTCGGTGGGCAAGGGATGGAAGCCTTTGGGTGAGGGTAGGGTCACCGATGAGACGTATAGCTCTCTTTTGAATGGAGTCCAGGATAGCGAGTGTAGAAGCGGCAGCTGCACCCCAGATGTGGGAGCAGTATTCGAGGTTTGGCCTTATTTGTGAAGTGTATAAGGTATAGAGATTAGTTGGTGAAAAGAATTTGCGAGCCCGGAAGAGGAAACCCAATTTCTTAGCAGCCGCTTCTGCAATTGATGTAACATGTTGGTGCCAATTAAGATTTCGATCCACAGTAATGCCAACAAGAGAAAAGGACTCATTACTTTGAATAACTTGGTTGTTCATTGTGATGGGTCTAGGGCTGCTGTATCTCTTGTGAGAAAGAAAGCAAGACTTAGTTTTGGTGGGGTTGAATTGTACAAGATTTCTACTTCCCCAGTCTAATATTTTTTGGAGGTCTACGGAGACAGAACCCTCCATGAGTCTGCGATCCTCATCTAATTGGGCTAAAGAGACAGGCTTAGAATATTGTATGTTTGAGTGGAGGGTGCTGTCGTCCGCGTAACTGTGAACTGGGTTGGATGTGCTAGAGAGGAGGTCATTGATGTGGAGAAGAAACAAAGTAGGGGCTAAAGCTGAACCTCGAGGAACTCCTGCATTAATTGGATACAGTTTAGAGGAATGGCCATCCACAACAACAGATATGCTCCTGTTGGAGAGGAAATTTGCTATCCAGGTACAAAGTTTTGGTGGTAGGCCATAGGCCGGAAGTTTATTAAGCAGCGCTGCGTGCCAGACCTGGTCGAATGCTTTGGATATGTCTAGAGCAACAATCTGGGATTCACCGTGTTGTTCCATAGACTTGTTCCAAGAATGGGTGACAAAGGAAAGGAGGTCGGCAGTCGATCTGCGCTGACGGAATCCATACTGCCTGTCGTGGATTAGACTGTGTTTTTCAAGGAATTTTAGTAGTTCGGTGTTTATATACTTTTCCATCACTTTAGAGATGACTGAAAGGAGAGAAATAGGCCTGTAGTTGTTAGGAAGCGCTTTGGATCCTTTCTTGGGGATGGGTTGTACTCGAGCAGTTTTCCAGTTACTAGGGAATATGCCTTTATTGTAAGATATCTGAAACAGACGAGTCAGGACAGGAGCAAGTTCTGGTGCGCATTTTTTGAGAACAATTGCTGGGATCTCGTCAAGGCCAGAGGCTTTCCTGGTATTAAGAGAAGAGAGCATCTTTCGTACCTTTTTAGTTTGGAAAATGATATCAGTCATTTTATGCGCGACATTGGGGACTGTTGGTGGTTGAACATTTGGAGGTGGGTTGAGAGTAGAATTTCCGGCGAACAACGAAGCAAAAAGTTCAGCCTTGCCCAGGGCGGTAGAAACAATTTCATCACCTGAGACAAGAGGTGGGAACGTGCTCTTGCAGAAATTATTCCCAATAGACTTAGCAAGAGTCCAGAAGGGTTTGCTGCCGTTGGAGCTTGAGAGGACTTTGTTTTTTATGTGGTTATTAAACGAGTTTTTTGCCTCAGAAAGAATGCGGACATAGCGGTTTCTTGCGTCGTTGAATGCTTGACGATTTTCTTGACTGGGATTGTGTAGAAGCGTTTTGTGAGCTTTGACCTTTTCAAGTCTGGCCTTGTCACAGGATTTAGAGAACCAGGGCTTTTGAGAGATCGGCGTTTAAAAGTGAAGGGATTATTAAAAATGTAGGAGCTTTTAGATACAAGCGTTCGCCGAATCCCCCGTAAACATTTAGACATGAATAAATTTACTGCAAGGTGGGTCCCCAAACATCTTTCAGCAGTTCAGCGCCAGTGTAGTGTTGAATGTGCCCGATCCTTTCTAGACCTCTGTGGACAAAACCCTGTGAACTTGTTAAAGAAAATGGTCACAAGGGATGAAACCATAGTTCTCTACTATGATCATTTGTGCAAAAGGGAGTTGATGGCATGGAGGCGTAAAGAAGAAGCACCGCCAAGAAAGTTCAAGGTCAGTCGACAAACAAAGTGATGGGTACGTTTTTTTTTGGGATTGTAAGGGTATTCTTCTCATAGACTATAAAAACCGCAATACCACAGTCAACGGGGCTGATTATGCAACAATATCCTGCAAAAATTACGACAGAATATTCGGAAGAAAAGACGTGGAAAACTGACCAGAAGATTGCGTTTGCTTCATGAAAATGCAACCGTGCACACTGCTGGAATTTCACAAGCCGCAATTCGTGACTGCGCTTTCGAACAAATTGATCACGCTTCCTATAGTTCAGATATGGCCCCAGTACCTGTTCGGAAATTTGAAAAAGGACCTTCGCGGGCGTCATTTCAGTGACGATGAAGAGGTGAAAGTTGCAGTTTCGGCACATTTTGGGGACAAACCAAAATACATTTTTAGGGGTATCGAATTGTTGCTAAAACGATGTAATAAATGCATTCATTGATTGGGAAGGGCTATTTTTTTTAATTTTTGGGAGATACAAAGATTTTCCAAAAGAAAACCCAAAATTTTCCAGGAAAAACTGCTTATATTGAGTATGTCAGTGTATCGGTAAATGCTCGGAGATAACTGATTTTCCTTTAATTCTTGGTCTCCTTTTATATGCATCCGCCGGTAAAATAATGTAGATAGCCGATGATAAGACCTTATCACCTGAGTAATACGTATCTTGATTTATCTGAATTTTGAATCGTAAATCTGATTATATTTCAACAACACACCACGAGGGCTTACAGCCTAAATACTATCGTACCGTGGGTGTTGACAAGGAGGAAAGAGGCAGCTTGTTAATTCTGGACTTGAAGGTTTGGAGGTTCGGAGGAGAAGGAAAAACATGTGCCGGCAAGGAATTCCACAACTTGGAAGTCATCGGTACAAAAGAGCGGGCATAACAAGATGTTCTAAGTCTGGTGACCTGGACAGTAAAAGGGTGCATTCGCTCTGTTCCCCTGCTATATTGAAAAATGCAATTTAATTGTGAGTCTACGTCATTTCTTTCATAATCATGCCATGAGTTTTTGGCGCTTATCTCGTATATGTTTTTTTTAAAACCAAAAGTTGAATATTAATTCCAGTTATTGTTAATATTCTCAATAAACTGAAGTTCAAATTATGTCATTAATGAAAGACATGCAGCGTTATCGACATTTTTTATGACGAAGAATTCTCATTCCTCACAACGATATACCTCAGTATCAAAATACGGCGATGTAGGTCAACAGTATAGTTCTAAATATTCAATAGGAAGCAGCATGTCAAGATGCCTGTAAAATTTTGAAAATATATTTTAATATCAACAAACTTGCCGCTATCTATGTTAGGAAAGTTCGAGCTATGACCAAAAAAACGAGATATCTCTCTAGCTCGACAACACATATAAGGTTTTTTTCATTTTCTGTCTTCTTTTATCGAATGGCAATCAATATACACACATCGGAAAAGTCTAGGAATATTTTTAATTAATACAAAAAAGGAAACAAATTGATTTTGGAATCGATCAAATTGCACTCACCGTGTATGTATTTAATTCAATCACTCAATATAAAACCATCTGTTGTTTAAAACAGTTAAAATGATATCAAAACTGATAAACCCGATATATGATAAAAGTAGAATTTTCATATGTACCGTTGAATTTAGTTTCGAATTCAGTCATTCCGCAGTTGTTGTTTAGTGGCTGCATTTAAAATATTGTGTTTTACCATGGAACAACGACATTTGGCATTAGACTAAATGAATCGAGCTGTAGGCCTTATTCAAGCGGACATGCGACAGAATGAAGTAGCTGAGCGGATGGGTGTTTCCCAAAGTGTGATAAGTCGTTTATAGAGGCGTTTTAGGGAAACTGACAGTCCGGCCGAGCAACATCCAGGACGAGGACGCTCTACGACGGCAGGTCAGGATAGATTTTTATGTTTAACTGCCAGAAGGCAGCCTACAATTACGGCACCTGAATTGGTTACGACTCTGTAAAGGGCGCATAATATAACCATTAGCCGAGATACTGTAAGAAATCGTCTTCACGAAGCAAACCTCTCTAGTAGACGTCTACTCAGATGTCCACCTATTTCCAGAGGCAATCGCGCTGCAAGATTGGACTGGTGTCAAAATTATATGAATTGGACTGCAGATAACTGGGCTACAGTTATATTCATAGACGAATCTAGGTTTGGTTTCCATCCGGATTCTCGTCGACTAAGGGTGTGGAGACGATTTGTAAATGCGGAACGCTTAAGACATATTCAGGAAGTGTACACATACATAGGTGGTACAATAATGGCATGGGGCGGAATAATTATTGGCGGCAGAACTGAACTCTTTTTTCCAAATCGCCTCCTAACAGCTCAGCTATATCTGGATACCATTCTTCAACCCATCGTGCATCCATTTGCAGGCTCTGTTGGTCAAAACTTCCGCCTAATACATGATAATCCCCGTCCACATACCGCACGCATCCTAACCAACTGGTTGGATAACGCAGGAATTGAAGCTTTACCATGGCCAGCACAATCCCCTGACCTGAATCCCATCGAGCATGTCTGGGATATGCTTAAACGAAGAATTACTCCACATATGGGTAACATCAACAATGCGTTTTCATTCCAGGAGCTTCTGACAGCAGAATGGGCACGATTACCACAACGAGACCATGACAATCTCATTTTGTCTATGAGTAATAGATGTAGAGCTGTAATTACTCAACGTGGAGGTCATACTTTGTATTAAACTTTTTTCTCACATGCTCTGAAGTTTTTGAAAAATTCTTAAAATAGTGTGTTTCAGGATTTATATATATTTTAATAATCTTCTAGGTTTTGTGAATAAAACGTTTGATTTTATGTATCATTTAACACTTTCATATACCATACATTTTTTGTTTTCTTCTTAAATCATATCAAGAAAAAAAATACGTGCATTTTTTAAAATATCCCTAGACATTTCCGATGTGTGTATTTAATATCTTCGCGTTTTAGGCGCACCTGTCCGCCTACCTCTCTCACCATAAGCTGAAATATTTCCAGTAGCGTTTCAAACGTAAGTACCGAAGGTTTTCCGATATTTGAAGACAACATCATTTTAAGTGCTTCGTATCTTGTAGCTAATTGTTAATCTACTCGTAGTTCTAGCGTTTATAAAGGGGAATATGGCCGTGTTTTCAATATAAATAAACGAATCATTCTGACTCCAGTGGTCCAAGTTTGGTTAAGGTTTACTTTTGGGGCGCGTATTCCATCTTTATGAAATTTTGTGTATAGACGTGTTTTAGGTTGTAGATGACGAAAATCACAATAAAAATAAGGGCAGAAGCCAACTTTTGGAGTTATTTGAAAATTTTTGTAGGAAAAACGTAAGTTGTACTCACTTTTGCGAGGTTCCGGGGGTCGTTCGTTTTATATCAAGCTAAAGAATGGTGTATCCACTATTCTAATTCATTTGCACATAGTTAGTGCACCCTCTTAACTGTTTGTGTCTTAGAAAATTACCATTCTTTTCATCGTATAACCGATCCTAAGTTGAAAATGACATTTGACATATAAAGCCAACTTAATGTCAATTTCAACTTATATGATGAAGAGAAGGGTAATTTTCAAAGACGCATAAACAGTTAAGGGGGTGCACCAACTATGTGAAAATGAATTAGAATAGTGGAATACACCCTTCTTTAGCTTGATATAAAACGAACGACCCCAGAAAATGTGTCAAACATGACAAAATGCCGCAAAAGTGAGTACAACTTATGTTTTTGGCTTACGTAAGTTGGCTTCTGCTCTCATTTTTATTGTGATTTTCGTCATCTATACCCTAAAACACGTCTATATACAAAATTTCATAAAAATCGAACACCCGCACCGAAAGTAAACCTTTACCCTAAGTTTTATCAAAAAACGGATTTAACGGTCTCAGAGAAAAAGATCCGAATTTATCTGTGACACAAGCAATATTATTATGCAGCAGCTTATCAAAAATAGGACCGACCAGCATATATAGAAGTAGTAATAGTAATAATATTTATTGAGATAGATTATATATTGTAAGATTTGACAAATAAGTTGACAACTTGTGCTTGTCCAAGTCACAATTTTGATAGGTGTATCCAAATAGAGTGATCAAAACTTGTAAAGATGACATTGACTACTAAAATTTTGACACACCAAATAGTTAATTTTGCTTCCTTAATAAATCTGTTTATCGTCAACCCCATTTAAAGCTATCAAAGAAAAAAAAGGTACCAGTCCTGTCACAGAGGACAAAAGTGGAAGGAAAAAAATTATTGTTGATGAGGAGACAAAAAATTCAATTCGTCGGAAAGTTCAATCGTTTTTCTTGATAAATAAATTGCCAACTGTAAAAAAATGTCAACTGCTATCGAAGCAGATATGCCAAAACCGATATGCCAAAAGTCTCTAGACGAGTGTTGATGCGAAGTCTGCACTCTATGAATTTCCGATTCATGAAAAGAAATCGCAAGAATGTTCTTTTAGAAGAAAATATATTGTTCTAAGGAGGCGTAAGTATTTGAAAAAACTTCGCCAATACATGCTCGAGAATCTTAAAATTTACTTTATGGAGGAAACCTGGCTAAACGAAAGTCATACCGTTTTGAAAGTGTGGCAAGACCTTAATGTGACAAACAGCCAAGAAGCGTTTTTGGAAGGATGGTCTACAGGGCTGGAAGCTTTCTTTGGCAAAGTAAGACGCTTGATTGTTACTCATATTGGCAGTAATGATGGGTTTCAGGAATGTGGTGCTTCAATATTCGAGTCGAGGAAAACGGGGGATTACCACAAAGACATGGACGCTACGCGTTTTGAAGGTTGGTTTGCTTCAGTTTTACCAGAGTTGGAAGCGGATTCTGTGGTAGTTATGGACAATGCACCATACCATACCAGTCGTCGGTTACCAACTTCCAGCTGGCGGAAGGGACAAATGATCGACTGGCTTGATAGTAGAGGTATTTCTCATGAGGAAACCATGCTCAAAATTCAATTACTCGACCTATCACGCCGTCACAAACAATCCTTTATAAAATATGCCGTAGATGATCTAGCCTTGGAACATGGGATTATAGTTCGTCCTTTACCCCCCTATCATTGTGAGCTAAACCCCATGGAATTAATTTGGGCTCTGGTAAAATCAGAAGTAGCAAGAGAAAACAAAACCTTTAAGTTGCCGGAAATAAAGCCATTGCTACATGGTGCATTAAACCACGTAACTGCCGAGAATTGGCAAAAATGGATTCAGCGTGTTATGCAGGAGGGAACTCGCATGTGGGATCTAAATGTACGAATTGACATTGTTGTAGAGCCGTTAACCATTGCTGTTGGGCAAAGTAGTAGTGATAATGATAGTGATACCGAATCCGATACTAATTCTGAGGGCTTTATTGGCATTTAGTCAGTCATATTGTGTCACTGAAGATAGCATGTGTATGGATTGAACTATGTCTTAACATTTAGCAGATTCGCTTCTTATTATTTTATTTGGTGATTGGTTAACAGTGACTATAATTTCTGTTTTAAACTAGTTGTGATTTTTGTTGTGTTACCAAAAAACGGCAAATGCGATCCAAAACACTTGATAAGTTTTATTTCAGTGCTTATTATTAAATGATTTAATTATTGAAAAAAAAACAGTAAAACCCTTAATTGTTCGATAATATTTCTATTGAGTTCATACATTAGACTTATAATGCGCGTCTGTGTCATTCTCTTCTCATACGCAGAAACGTATTTTTTGCTACTTCGCCGTATTTTGACACTGAAGTGTAGATACTAAAAATTAAAGTAAGGAACAATATGTTCTTATCTCTAACCTCTAATGCGTCGTCATCATATGCACTAAAATTAATTCGAAGATAAGCTAATAAGGTTGTCTTCTGTTAAATACGAGGGGTTACCCAAAAGAAACCAAACCAAGGTGATGGGCTGAGTTTTTGTGGTACTAGGAGCGTGCAGAGCTGGCATTTCCGAGTCAGTAAGCTAAGGGTCGTCGCTAAAGAGGGTTCCGTTGGGCTTTTGTGAGTTTTTTAGTGAAAGTTGTTCTGTTTATTCGACGTTTTTTCGATGGCTGATTCTCGTGAGCAGCACGCGGCCGTAAAGTTTTGCTTTTTGGTTGAAAAAACCAGCACAGAAACTCTTGAAATGTTAAAAATGGCCTACAAGGATGACGCTATTGAAAAAACTCAACTGTTTTTCCAGTTTCAAAAGAGGTAGAATGTCATGTTTTGGTTGTCCTTTTACGGCTTGAACCGATAAAAATGTTGAAAACATTCATTAACTCATCCTGGAAGATTGACGACGGGACTGTGGAGCTGTCTGGAGTGACTTGGAAATCAGTTCAGCGGATATTTAAGGTAGATTTGGGGATAATAAGATGATAAGAGTGGCTGCCAAATTGGTGGCTCGACTGCTGACTGCTGAGCAGAAGCAAGATCGCGTGAGAATGTTGTACTTTAAAAAAATAATTACGAAATGATCCAAACTTTTTTTCCAAGCTGATCACAAGTGACGAATTATGATACCAGGGCCACTGAAATACTCCAAGTTCACCTCGCTACAAAAAGCATGCCAAGTGAAATAAAACGTTAAAATAATGATGATTTGCTTTTTTCGATGTGAGAGGAGTTGTCCATTCTGAATTTGTTGCACAGGATAGACAGTTTACCAGGATTTCTACCTGCTGGAAGATTTGAAAAGATTGCGCAACAATTTGCATCAAAAGAGGCCTGATTTGTAGCAGTCAGGCGACAGGTATTTGTACCACGATAACGCACCTCTTCATGCATCCCTCTCTGTGCGCCAATTTTTGACCAAAAATGGCATAACTCCTGTGTCCCATTCTTCCTATTCACCCGATCTTGCCCCCTCCGACTTTTTTATGTCCCTGAATAAAAAGAGAGATGATACAAAGCGTTCTCCCGACGCTGCTGTGGTGAAGAACGGAGAAGGCGCTATCGGGTATCAGAGAAGATGAATTGCAAAAATGTTTTGAAGAATGGAATAAAAGATTAGACAATTGGACGGGTGCGAGGGGACAGTACTTTAAAAAGTATTTGTATAAAAGTTGAATAAATAATTATTTTAAAATAAATGTGCGGTTTTTTTGGGTACCCCCTCGTATACTTATTTTCAATTAAGAAACGTCTATCACAGAAATCAACTTCATGACAAAATGTAGCCAATTATTTGCAAAAAACGTCAATCATACATGAACGCAGGGGTGCCTTCGAATATTCTGCTATTATAATTGGGAACAGAAAATGTACAGATAATTTTTTTATTAAATTTTTGGCACTGTTATCCATCGTATTAAAAAAACTTAATTTGATTTCAACAGAATCGGTATAATTTTTTATGTTGAAATGCAGCTCATCTTGACACCCATGTATTGGTAAAAAGAAAATATTAGGAAATTTTGTGATAATAATTATTGTAAACGTATAACACTGCAATAGAAAATTAGGTAGACTAACTAAAATCTTATTTTTAACGATTTAAGTATACTTACAAAATTCAAAAGATGAATGCAAATGCATTTACAAAAAACATCGATCTTAAAACCTAGGAATGTTAGTGGCAATTAACAAGTCTTAAGTAATATTTAATTAAAGTCGCCTGTTTTACATGATATTTTTTGTATTGTTTATTTTTTAATTTGAACCTTTGTTTACTTTTTGGCACTAAACTATAGTATACACCACTGATATACATAGCTCAATTTAATAAGGTTCTTTACATATGTTGGGCATTCAACATACTTCTATAAATCCAGTCTACTATGATAAAAAGAAGTAATCAGATTGAAAAATTTTGAGAGCTTCAAAAAGGCCAATTATCACATTCATGGAAGTCCTTGAAAATGGTTGTAAGTACCTGAAATTTTCTGCCACTTTTAGTATTGTGAACTTCTGTGCAATAAGTTATGAAAAATAAATTTCATTTCTTAGACCTTGGTAACAGCCATTATTAACATTTTGATAATTTCAACTTTTACAAACACCGAGGAATTTTTAATAAGGTGGTTTCACCTTTTAGAATAACGAGCATTATGTCCTCGAACATCTAACATGGAATATATTCGTATCTAAGCAAACGTCTGCTTTTAGAAGAACCAAAATGACTACATACCGCTAAAAATTACATTAGTTCGAAAACACTGTTTGGTGATAAATTTTCCTATACACAGACAGCACAGACACATTCTGAGAATATACCAGGAATGTTTCGAAAGAATATTCAAACATCCCCAGAACATTCTCACAAGGTACAATATATATTCATAGAACATTCTATTAACATGACAATGGGACAGCTTCTGTCATACTAATAAGGTTCTTAGAATGTTTATAATATTCTTAGGAGCTCCTAGAATGTTCTGAAAATATTCCACGAACATTCAATGAATCTTCTCCAAATGTTTATACATATACTCATGAGAACATTGCGTTTTGTAAAAAGATATACAGGGTTTTTCGCATAACAACCGACACAGAGCAGAGACATGTAGGGAAACCTAAAATATGGTGATTTAACACAACTTACCTCTATACTAATGTGCGACCTTGAGAAGTTATAGGTCGTCAAAGTGGGGTTTTAAATTTCGAAAAAAATTACTATCTCGGTAATAATTCAACTTATAAAAACCAAAATTGGTACACGTTTTGGGTGTACCAAGAGCATTAATCGTTGGTAAGTAGAGTTCAATTGAAGCATTTCAAAGGATTGAATAGTGGTGATGCACCCATAAAATGCGACAGAATTTTTTAACCTCTTGGCGAATATAAAAATTATTATTTCATTTTATGGGCAAGTAAATTATAAAACTTTTTTACTCTTGTTATTTTTCAAAAAACTGTTGTCGTTTTCAAGAAAAATCTGAATAACTAAAGACACATACTAGCCTTATTAATGTTACTTAAAACTTAAAATCATCAAAAATGCAATAGATGCTTATGAAATTATCATGTTGAAGAATTTCTATAACCTATCCGTAGCATTTTTTTTATTTCTGTTCGAGTTGTTTTCTAATAAATTATACTTATTCACACTTTTTTCCCGACTGTCAAATTTGACCTATACTTAATTTTATTGGAAAATATTTAATTTTTTATATTTAGTAAGATTTTAAAATATGTTTTAGTTATTCGTGTTTTTCTTGAAAACAATAAAGTTTTTTGAAAATACCAGGAGTAACAAAGTTTTAGAGTTAAATTTCTCATAAAATGAAATAATAAATCTACCCATATGTTAAAAAATTGCGAAATTTCAAGGGTGTACCCCCCCTAATCAACCCCTTCAAATGCCTTAATTGATCTCTACTTACCATTGCTCTTGGTACACTCAGAACGGGTACCAGCTTTGGTTTTTCTAAGTTAAAGTATTACATATATATTGATTTATTTCAAAATTTAAAATTTAAAACCCCACTTTTTAAACTTATAACTTTTCGGGGGTGCAACTTAGTATAGGGGTAAGTTGCGTTAAATCACCA
Source organism: Tillus elongatus (assembly GCA_964006375.1). Lineage (NCBI taxonomy): Eukaryota > Metazoa > Arthropoda > Insecta > Coleoptera > Cleridae > Tillus > Tillus elongatus. The sequence continues at coordinate 29,014,510 of OZ023267.1, forward strand.
TATTTTAGGTTTACCCACTTGCTCCTGCCCTGTGTCGGTTCTTATGAGAAACACCCTGTATACATTTTTTGAATGCAAAGATATGCAATATTTGATTTATCTTCAAATTTATTGATTTTCCACCATTTAACTGGCCTTTTATATATTTTCGTATAAGCAAGCCCAACAGGCCATATATGCTAGAATTTGAACTTCAATCACTCATCCTTGTGTGGGTTACCATATTATTCCAGTGGCTACACACACCTGTAAACTCACGTTCAGATACTTAGTAAGTCAACATTTCGAGTATTGCACATTTATTTAGAGTGAGTATGTACTTATACTGAATTAAAAAAAATATCTGAATAAAATATTAATAAAAAAATGAAAATTTCAAAAACACAAAAATAAAATAAACAGATACAGTTATTGGAGTTGCCAGAAAATTTAATAGCCAAATACAAAATTTCCAAGATGAATATTCGAGGTTACCCGACTGAAGTAACTTGAAATTTGGCTAGACTATTGATTCTACAGGCTTTCAGTGTATCATTAAAGGTATTTTATTACATAATACTACTTATACCTTTATAGAATATAACTAAATTGGACAGAATATGCCACAAAATCACACTCACTCCACTTACAGAAAACTACAACTGAAAGTCATCGATCAGACCTTTTGAGCCTTCCCTTGTATGGTTGCTTTCTGCTCTGCTCTCGCGGACTTGATTTAGACATCTAAAGCTATTTTCATATCCTGATGCCCGATGTTTGTCACCAACAGCTTGGATATTCTGGTTGTGAAAGCATACTTTGGCAACTTAATTGCGTATCTGATAAATGGCAAGTTTTATTGTACATGCATCTTCCTACCATATGTTCAGGTCCACATTTTCTGCACTTTATAGTGATACTTCTCACAGCATTATCGTCTTCCACAGGAGTAAAAAGCCTGACATGTTACTTAGAGAATTCTACATATTTGCAGTATTTTTGCACTTTTGATACATCCACAACTAGCAGGTTGCTTCTTAAGTTATAACATTTTTACGTCTCCATGGTGATATTTGTCTTCGGCTTCATCAAAACAACCGAGATCATCTTCCAGCCTATTTGTCTTATCTATTGGAAAAGTATTAAAGATGTCTAACCCTTCTTTACTTATAATATGTAAAAGTAGGGCTATTTTCAGATCATCATTTGAATTGTGTTTTCCTGAAGCTTTTAGACATATATTAAGCTTTTGTTTTCATGTAGGTCAAAGTTCCAGTCCATACGCATCATAAGGTGGTGGTGGTTTATATTGCATGACTTACTATACAACACAATTTTTTAATTATATCTTATACAATGTATGTGTACCTAATTCGTAAGATGATCCGGTCTCAAGCATAATTGGCGAACCCTTCGTGGGTGTCCACTACAAGAGATGCTTTAAAACTTGTTTCTTTACTGGGTTCGTTTTAGTTTTTAAAAATCTGACGTCATGTTTTAGTTGCTTCTGTACTCTGGATTTATGTTTGCAGTTACACACTGTTCTCCGTGTTCACGTCACATTATTATTTTTAGTATTTTTCATTAATTATATTACAATATAACCTTATATACACAACAATGAACTCATATCATTCATAATTCATGTTGACAGTACTGGTATTAATTTACATTTACGTCTGTCGGCCATCTTCCCTTCTCGGCGGCATGGACATGCGCTCTATCTCTAAAGAAGGGATTGCCTAAATACACAATTTTCAGATGTGTTTCACATAGAACAGGTAACATAAACAAACATGCAAACTAGTTAAATACTATTATAATTATCACCACTATACCGTAATCATCATCTATCTTTTTCATTAAATTTATATAATATTATAAGGACATCTCAAGCACAGTCTGAGCGAATATTCTGAATAATGATCTATTTAAATATTCTCAGTATATTGATGAACAATTTTCGTACGATGTGATTGAATGAATATACTCCGAATATTCAAGATGCAATTTGAAATTCCATGAATGTTCTTAGAACATTCCGAAACCAATATTCTGAAAAAAGAATGTTCTCACATTGTGAGAACATTCTGAGAATATTTTGTGCTGTATGGGTATTGGCGTTAAAGACTTTCTTAGTCACAGATAAACTCTTTTCTAAATTTAAATTTGTATATAAACCAAATAATTAATATACAAGGTGTATTAAAAGTAATACATGTTTACACGATATTTTCTTTTATTTAAGGTACCTTTAATTTTGTTTCACAAGTATCTAATTTATTTGCTTATTTATTGGTGCAATGTGTTTGGACAGATTTTTCTTGAATACACAAATTAACACAACAACGTGGGGTCGCCGACGACCTAAGGAAATTTAAATCGCTGTTTACGCAGGCGCTAAGATATGCAGATCGTCTAACTTCGCAGTACTTAACTTATCCACATTGTTGGGGGGGATTCTGGTGAACGGTGACTTTATTGGTATCATTCTAACCTAAAAATATTATATCAGTCATATGAGACGCCATCTAGTTCTTTGTATTCATATATAACAGGTTGATAGTTATATTTACATACATTTTGATTTTAACTACATATCGCGTTGACAAAATTAATTACAGAAAACGACCTTTAACAGAAGAAGAATTACAACAGTGTATAAATGAAATTGATAATGATGGCGATGACAAGATTGGTGTAAGCGAGAATGAAGAGAACGGATTTGATGCAGTTGCTCCAGAACCAGTAAAAGTAGATATCGCTGAGGCTCCTGTGTCATATATAAACCGTCCAGTAGGTAAAAGAACAGTATATTCCAAAAATGGACATAAATAGTATTTGGATGACTGCCACTCCAGAAACAAAAGAATTGCAAAGAGAGATTTAGCACTTCGTTTTTCTGAGCGAAAAAGTGCCGCGCCAAGTAAAACAAAATATGGAGTCTGTTGTTTACACAACAGATTTTAGATATCATTGTCTAATATACCAATGCTGGAATTGAAAGTAGACTCATTACAAAACTGTGCAAAGTTGGACGGGTGCAACAAATACTGTTGTAATGTTTACATTATTCGGATTACTGTATCTAACAGGTGTTATGAAAAGTACTGATCTTACCCTAACTAATATAAGGACAACTTAATCTGGACCATCCATTTTTAGTGCAACTGTGTACAAAAATCGATTTGAGTTTTGGATAAACTGTTTGAGATTTGACGATAAAGCCACCAGGGGGGCGAAAAAAAAGGCAAATTTGCGCATATTAAACAAATTTGAGATATTTTTGAGAAGTGCTGCAGACAAAATTATACGCCTTCAGAACACGTAACCATAGATAAAAACTTGTTGGGTTTTCAACGTAGATGTCCCTTTAAAATGTATATACCTATCAAGCCACGTATGGTCTAAAATTGGTTGCTCTGTGTGATGCATAAACATTTTATTTGTTCTCAGCTAAGCCTTATATTAGTAGAGAAGAAGGAGAATAAGAATATTCCATTCTTACACAATACGCCATCTATATGACAACAGCTATTTAGGTTTCAAACAGAAACCGTACTAATTGGTTAATTAGTTTCGTTCTTACGAGGTCGTGGAACAAATGTTAGAAATAAAGTTAACCAACAACGAGAAGGAACCAACGTGTAACAACGAAGATATTACTCGAAACAAAAGGCAATGATGTCAATTCATCTATGTTTGTATTTTATAAAAAGAGTACGTTCGTCTCCTATGTGCCAAAAAAGTAAAATTGTTATAATATAAATATCGAATATGAACATACATGGTAATGCTGTTTATATGAATATATATATATATATATATATATATATATATATATATATATATATATATATATATATATATATATATATATATATATATATATATACATATATTAATTAAATGGTAAAATGTGTAAAGGAATTTATAACTTGTCGCATGTATTTAACATATATGTGACATGTCAGACGCGTCAACGCGTTTTACTTCTCTACAATAAAGCTTCTGAATCGGTCCCGGCAGTGACGTCAGACTCGGCGGTCAGTTACTCTACCGCATCACAACTCAATGGAATACGCCTGCAGACGCGACAGCTCGATGACATGACACGATAAAAAGTCTTTTTAAACGGTTGAAATGCGTGACACGCTCTCTTCTCTTTTAATAAGTCAACCTGAAAATGTTATCATATAGTTAAATTTTAAATCGGGAAAAACAACATGCTTAAATGGGTAAGTTTTACACTTAAATACCCGCTTATTTTCTAGTTGCTTGTAAATGTTTGTAGTTGAGATTAATATGTGATTGCTTGCTCGTGTGTGCCGTACTGAATTCACTTTCGATAACTACTCTCTTTCTTATAAATTAATACTGTTAAACGGTGGCTTGTGGTAGCAATTATACTTTCAAAAAAATCATTTAAAATTATATTTCATTTATGTTATTGTATTTTGATTATTAAGACAGATAAGTTTTGTATTTAAACGCAACCTGCTACCAGCCGCCTCATGTAGACCATAAAGCCTTAAACCAACACTAATCCACCTGAAAATTTATAGAACCCCGGAGGCAGCAGTCTGAATCTCGAGCTAAGTACATCATTTATCTGCATTTTTTTTAAAGTAGTGTATGTTCCACAACTCATTTCAACAGTGTTATATGTCAATTTAAAGTAGTTAATTGATGTTTTTTCTTTAGTTAAATCTGCTTAATTAAATCGAGCTGCATTATATAACTTCAATCATCATTTAATAAACTGATTTTACTTCTAATTCCTGACTTTTATTTGTTCATCTTAAAACCCACCGACTGCGAGTGCTAAGGCCCGCGCCCTGTGTTGATTTATATTATATTTGTGCCCCAACTGAGTAGCCAAACTAAAGGTGATTCAATAATTTTTTAATAAATACCTAGGGCATAATGAAATTTTGTTATAAATTTCCAAAAGCCTGGTTAACCATGACACTAAATATATTCCATGTTAGATGAATGACTTTGTACATTAAACATTGAAAACATTAGGAAATGAAGAGACACCACACAATATTTTACATATTTCTTTACACGACTTACCTTGTATATAAAATAAAATATGTAAACAATAAAATTTGTCTTTAAACTTTTGATAGAATCTAACGACATATCAACAGGCCCTAAACTTAACTTTACTTACAACCGTCTTTTCGTAGAAAACATTTAGGTATACAACTTTTTGAAATGTAGGTAAAAGTAAACAACGAACAACAATTTTGATTTATTTCCTTAAAGAGTGCCACATGGCGACTGGTTTTCTAAGGGCAGTCAACATTTGGTTCCAATGACTAAGAGATCTTCCAGACGCTTGAGAGCCCACAATTACGTGACCAATTGGATAGGCTTTTGGGTCGTCACCTGGGATTGGTTCAGATACAGTTAGGCGCAAATGGATTGTCTGTAATACAAGATTGATCAATAGGCTTAAAATATAGAAAATGCACTTAAACTTAAAAAGTGCTAACAAAAGGTTTTTCTTATATTTGTTTAATATATATATATATATATATATATATATATATATATATATATATATATATATATATATATATATATATATATATATATATATATATATATACTTCAAACGAGAAAGTAATTTAAAAAAATCTGTAACCAATGACAATAAAGTCAAAGTCATACCACCTTTTGGCCATCACCACCAACACCACCACTTACCGACAGAGAATGTGCAGGAACACTAAACATCATAGCTTCATTAAAAATAGGGCATCTTTCAGCTTTTTTAGTTGAAGTTTTCTTCTTATGAATCTTCTTTCCGTGTTGTAGCAAATAAACCTAAAAATATAAGATTATCGTATAATATTGTATATATGCTATCAGTATACATGGTAGTTTTAGTCGATTTGACAAAATATTGGAGATAGATTCTCAATTTCTGTTGATGAAATGATAAAAAATTCTTTTCATTAGATTTAATTCTCGACATATTACAAAATCATGTTTAGCCGACTGAAACGCATCTTTTTCTTTGTATAGCCATCCGAAGAATTACATTAAATCTTTTAATAAGGATCTCCCTGGAAACGGAAGATATTAGGTCCTTTCGACGTTTCTTTTTAGCGAATTTTTTTTAAAAAAATTCGCTTATGGGGAGATCTGTGTTTATATATATATATATATATATATATATATATATATATATATATATATATATATATATATATATCCGACCGATAACTCAAAAAATAATGGACCGATCTTGATAAAATTTGCAGAGTACCTTCCTTTTGCAAGTGGCTTGGATAAGTTCGTTAGCCAGGAAAATCTGACCAGGTTTTCCCGGAAAATTTTGTGTTTTCTTTATAAAAAAATTCATATCTCCGGAAATAACAAAGTAAGGGCAACCAAATTTGGTACGCGTGTTTGTTTTATAAAGAGTGAACTCTGTACCAAAATTTAAGTCTATATCTTTAAAGACAAAGAAGTTATGGGCAGTTAAAGCAATAAATGTAGGAGTTTTCCTCAAAACGTCAAACTCGCAATATTAAACGTCAAAATTGGCAATGTTTAGGCAAAGAATGTAAAACAAATACCATTTGTGAAAAGAAAATGTTGCAAGAAGAGTGTTCTGCAAACCCTTAAGTTTCAGATTCAACCGTCATTGCCCTTCATTTTACTAAAACGTTTACAGGAAATCCATTTCAAATAGACCCTTTCTCTGGTGCTTTGGCTGTCAGTTTAGTTAAGTTTGGTAGCTGTTTGGATATTTATTTGTAGGTTTAGTGAAATTTATGGTTTAACGGCCTAAAATTTTTTTTAGCTAATTATCGTGGAACAAATTTGTTAATGCAATTTTGCATTTTTTATCGAAATATGATGCGTTTATCTTTAAAAAAATCTGGACGCAGTAAGTGCGTTTTGGTTGCGAATTTTCGGTAAAATTGCAGTTAAGCTCCCGAACGCTTTTCAAAACACTGTTTTCAGAAACCTGCCTAGAGCCCCCCCTGGATCCACAAACCCCAAGAAAAATTTGTTGTTCACACTCCCCAAGGAAGTTACGGGACCAGGAGTGAGTAGGGGTGCATAATTTTTTTAGCTTATTTTTTTAGAACAAATTCGTTAATGTAATTTTGCATTTTTTATCGAAATATGATGCGTTTATAAGAAAAAAATCTGGACGCAGTAAGTGCGTTTTGGTAGCGAATTTTCGGTAAATTTGCAGTTTAGATCCCGAACGCTTTTCAAAACACTGTTTTCATAAACCTGCCTAGAGCCCCCCCTGGATCCACAAACCCCAAGAAAAAATTGTTGTTCACACTCCCCAAGGAATTTACGGGACCAGGAGTGAGTAGGGGTGCATAATTTTTTTAGCTAATTTTTGTAGGACAAATTCGTGAATGCATTTTTCCATTTTTTGTCGAAATATGATGCGTTTGCAAGAAAAAAATCTGGACGCAGTAAGTGCGTTTTGGTAGCGAATTTTCGATAAATTTGCAGTTTAGCTCCCGAACGCTTTTCAAAAAACTGTTTTCAGAAACCTGCCTAGGCCCCCACCCCTCTGGATCCACAAACCCCAAAAAAATTTCTTGTTCACACTCCCCAAGGAAGTTACGGGACCAGGAGTGAGTAGGGGTGTATAATTTTTTTAAACTAATTTTCGTAGAACAAATGCGTTAATGCATTTTTGCATTTTTTATCGAAATATGATGCGTTTGTAAGAAAAAAATCTGGACGCAGTAAGTGCGTTTTGGTAGCAAATTTTCGGTAAATTTGCAGTTTAGCTCCCGAACGTTTTTCAAAAAACTGTTCAGAAACCTGCAGGTGAGGTCCTAGTAATGTCTCTGAAAACAATTTGTTGAAAAGCGTTCGGGCGCTAATCTGCAAATTTACCAAAGTTTCATTAAATCCTTCAAATTTCAATAACTCAATTTGCTATTAACGTAAGCTTTGTTGGTTAGGAAACCAACATTTAAGTTTATTTTCGGAAAATTTTTGTATATTTTCAAACCATAAGTAATTTTGATAAAATATAGTACATTGTTTCTACTACATAGGCTATACCGGTAATCAGATTGATGCCTGTTCGCATTTGCTATTAAAAACATTTTTATGGAAAATCACTTCCATAACACATTTGCTGCATCTAGACTTTTGAAAAATGTTTATATATTTTCAAACAATAAATTTGTTTTAATGAAATATGATACATTGTTTCTACTATATAGGCAACCAAGTTTGATGCCTGCTTTCATCAAAGAAATACATTTGCTATTAAAAATATTTTAAAGAAAATTCGCTACCATAACGCACTTGCTGCGTCCCGAGATTTTTTAAATTTCGAATCATTGTACCACCTTAGTCTGCTCATTAAAAGTCTGAACACAGCAATGCGTTGTGATAGTGAATTTTGATAAAAATGTTTTTAATAGCGAATATGTGTGTTTTTTCAAAGAAAGCAGGCATCAAATTTGGTTACCAATATGACCTATATAGGAGAAATAATGTGCCATGTTTCATCAAAATAACTTTATTGCTTGAAAATGTACAAACATTTCCGATAGTAAACTTAAGATGCTCCCGAAAAAACTGGTTTCTTGGTCAACCTTATAGGTTAATAACAAACTGAGCTGTTAAGATTTGAAGCATTTAATGAAAATTCGCTAGCATAACGCACGTGCTGCATCTCTGTTCGATTAAAAAAAAGAATATTTATATCAGCAGCGACTTATGGGCCACCCTGTGATTATAGAAATATTTTTTAAGATCTAGCTCAAGACACCCTATAATTAATATATACATTTTTTTTGTATCTTAATAACAGATATATTGAGCTTTATTGATTTTTTACGAAAATTTGTCTACAATTATATACCATTAAATGATAAACTCCATAGCTAAGACTACTGCCATAGTGAGGCTAGATGCATTCTTGCAACAATTAGAACCGTAGACCGGTTTCGCTCTCATTAGAGCTCTTCAGTACGGCATACTAATTGCAGCAAAAATACACCTATAAAGTAATACGGTTATAGTAGCCAGCCTTTCAACACTAAGTGAGTGGTGGACGTGCCGCCACCAAGTTGCGGAACCAAGTAGTATGTTGTCACGCCAGCTCCAAACAACACAAAGTGTTAAAAAAATACACACTGTATACAACTAACTAACAATTTAGGAAACTGTCAGCCCTGGCCCATTTCTACCCCAATATAGGGACAAAGTATGTGAGGCTAGATGCATTCTTGCAACAATTAGAACCATAGACCGGTTTCGCTCTCATCAGAGCTCTTCAGTACGGCATACTTATTGCAGCAAAAATGCATCTAAAATAATACGGTTATAGTATAGCCAGCCTTTCAACACTAAGTGAGTGGTGGACGTGCCGCCACCTAGTTGCGGAACCAAGTAGTATGTTGGCACGCCAGCTCCAAATAACACAAAGTGTTAAAAAAATAGAGACTGTATACAACTAACTAACAATTTAGGAAACTGTCAGCCCTGGCCCATTTCTACCCCAATATAGGGACAAAGTATGTGAGGCTAGATGCATTCTTGCAACAATTAGAACCGTAGACCGGTTTCGCACTCATTAGAGCTCTTCAGTACGGCATACTAATTGCAGCAAAAATGCATCTAAAATAATACGGCTATAGTATAGCCAGCCTTTCAACACTAAGTAAGTGGTGGACGTGCCGCCACCTAGTTGCGGAACCAAGTAGTATGTTGTCACGCCAGATGCATTTTTGCTGCAATTAGTATGCTTTACTGAAGAGCTCTAATGAAAGCGAAACCGGTCTACGGTTCTAATTGTTGCAAGAATGCATCTAGCCTCACATACTTTGTCCCTATATTGGGGTAGAAATGGGCCAGGGCTGACAATTTCCTGAATTGTTAGTTGTATACAGTCTCTATTTTTTTAACACTTTGTGTTATTTGGAGCTGGCGTGACAACATACTACTTGGTTCCGCAACTAGGTGGCGGCACGTCCACCACTCACTTAGTGCTACTGCCATAGCATCAGAGAAAGAATCTATTTGAAATGAATTTTCTGAAAATATTTTAGTAAAATGAATATATATATATATATATATATATATATATATATATATATATATATATATATATATAAACATTGAAACTGACCCTGGATATGTGTTCTAGGGGGCCTAATTACCGCTCATTTGAAGAAATTTTTTCAAAATTCAAAACTCGAGATCTCCTCGCTAGTTAATTTTTTAAAGAAAATTCACTAAAATATAAATATATAAAATGTGGTCAAAAAATGTTTTTTTTTCAAGTTTTATTGTAAATCATATATGTACTAAATTCTTTCATTTTAGATTTTAATACTAGAGAAGTGTCAACACATATAAGTATAAAAAGCGTTATATTTTACACCAGAAGACATCTAATTGTGAGTTAAATAATTGATTTACAGAAGATAGTTAATTTTTAAGTAATTATCTTCATTGTTTATTAATGGCTTCAGCAAAAAAGCTACATTAATAATAGTCTGACAAGACAGCAATCCAATGATTATATAAGCGCCAATCATGATCAATATTTTGCATTCTTAAAGGTTTATCTATTCCTTGATAAATCCCTAATATGTATTCATCAATGTGTGTGTTTTGTTTCTTTAAGTTCGGCCTATTTCCGCGACTATGGCCAATCACCGACGCCAGGGAGCAGTTTCACCTCACTGTCCTGGAAATTTTCCCGAACCGCTGCCTTTCTGTAAGGAGGGTAGGGATCTTTAACGTGCCCAACATCACATGGCCACGGGACCGACGGCTTTACGCCCCCTCCGAAAGGCGGAACGTGCAGACATTCAACTTACTCAAATACAATGTCAGAACCTCGGTTGATGTTAATGTTATAATTTGTACTGAAAAAGTGAAAGGAGTATCCTGGGATCGAACCCAGTACCCTTCGGTTCAGAGGCACACTTTCTTACCCCTGAACCACCGAGGTTCTTGTATTCATCAATATTTCAACATCTTACAATTTAGAGTCTGGCGAAACTGCATATTTTTTTTCTTTCTAGTTGATATCTTGCTTTAAATGGTGGATGCTCGAAAGCGCTGGATAATTTTGAACTACAGGACGCAGTTGGTCTATGTCAGCGATTCTCAACCGTGGGGCGCGCCTTCCTAGGAGGGGGGTGGGGGGTGGGCGTGATAAAACTAAATAGACGAGGATATTAAGAAGGAATGAGAAAAAATTAATTACTGAAAAATTTATTTCATTTACTGAAAGAAAAGCAATAGAATACACTTATATACAATTGTATCGGTACTGCACAATCTATTTAGTAGTTAACTTATCGATACTAAATTAAAAGCAAGATTAATAATTATTTGTGACTGCCTTGAGCTCATCCTGCAGAGCAAACTTTTTCGAAAGAAGGTTTAATATTAGAAATTGATATTCTAAGCTCATTTTCTATACTTATCTGATATCTATATTTTGTCTTAAAAGCAGCTACAGCAGAAAATCCGGTTTAGCAAAGGTAGGATGTTAAAAATGATAATAAAAACCAAATGCTATTGTTTTCAGTGCAGAAAACTCATCCAACCCTGCCCAAAATTCAACGAGTCATTTATAACTAAATTGTCTTTCGAGTTCATCACTTGCCGTGGAGTCTATAAAGATTTCTTCTTCGGCAGTTTAGAGACCTTAGGGAGTATTTTGACATGGGTCCTCTAACCCACTTGTAACTTGCTATCGAATTGAAGTCAGCAAGAAAATACTTTTTAAAATTCTTTTCCAGCATGGCTAGATGATTTTCAATGGTTACAAAAACAACTTCCACATGTTGTTCTTCAGCCTTGTAAGTTTTAATACATTTATACACATTTGCAAACAATTCAAGTTTTTTTCTTTACATTTCTGCTCCATAGTTCCAGTTTTCAACACAACGCATTAACTTTATCACTTGTATCCAACAAATGTGTGTTTGCTCCCATAGGTGGAACTAGCGATCTAGCTTGGAGGAGGACTAGGTTGGGATCTTTTAAAAAGGAAAATGAATGTTGATCATAAAAGACACCAACTTTGTTGATCAAAAGGTTTAATATCGATGAAATAAAACATAACTAACCAGTGATAACAATTTTTACTATACCTACAAAATAAACAAAGAAAAACCATGAATTAAAATATATAAAATAAAAATCTATTAGACAAACGACAAAAATCAGATTTTAAAAGATTCCACTTGTGGTTGCTTTTAAAACGTTTTCATCTTTCATTCACGCTGCTGCGTAACCATAACCATTGACGACTAGACGGTACGTATATTGCACTGACCGCCGAACACCGGTAGTTTGTTGTTTGTGATTTGTGAAGAAAAGAGTTTGATAGCGGCGATAAAAGAGGTCGCAGAGCACACGTGGTTTGCGTACTTACAGAGCGGTTTCATAATACAGCAATTGTTCTCAAAAAATGCGCACCAGAACTTGCTCCTATCCTGGCTCGTCTGTTTCAGACACCTTACAATAGAGGCATATTCCCTAGTAACTGGAAAACTGCTCGAGTATAACCCGTCCCCAAGAAAGGATCCAAAGAGCCTCTTAGCAACTACAGGCCTATTTCTCTCCTTTCAGTCGTCTCTAAAGTGATGGAAAAGTATGTAAACGCCGAATTACTAAAATTTCTTGAAAAACACAGTCTAATCCACGACAGGCAGTATGGATTCCGTCAGCGCAGATCAACTGACGACCTCCTTTGCTTTGTCACCCATTTTTGGAATAAGTCCATGGAACTACACGGTGAATCCCAGATTGTCGCTCTAGACATATCCAAAGCATTCCACAAGCTCTGGCACGCAGCGCTGCTTAATGAATTTCCGGCCTATGACCTACCACCAAAACTCTGTACCTGGACAGCAAATTTCCTCTCCAACCGAAGCATTTCTGTTATCGTAGATGGCCATTGCTCTAAACTGTATCCAGTTAATGCAGGAGTCCCTCAAGATTCAGCTTTAGCCCCTAATTTGTTTTTTCTCAATATCAATGACCTCCTCTCTAGCACATCCAGCCCAGTTCACAGTAACGCGGATGAAAGCACCCTCTACTCAAATATACAATATTAGATGAGGACCGCAGAACCATGGAGGGTTCTGTTTCTGTGGATCTCCAAAAAATATTAGACTGGGGAAGTAGAAATCTTGTACAATTCAACTCCACCAAATCTTAGTATTGCTTTCTATCTCATAGGAGATACACCACCCCTAGACCCATCACAATGAAAAACCAAGTTATTAAAAGTAATGAGTCCTTTTCACTTGCTGGCATTTCTGTGGATCGAAATCTCAATTGGAACCATCTGTCACATCAATTGTAGAAGCGGCTGCTAAGAAATTAGGTTTCCTCTTTTGGGCTCGCAAATACTTCTCACCAGCTAGTCTCTATACCTTATATATTTTGCAAATAAGGCCAAACCTCGAATACTGCTCCCACATCTGGGGTGCCGCTGCCGCTTCTACACTCGCTCTCTTGGACTCCATTTAGAAGAGAGCTATACGTAGCATCGGCGACCCAACCCTTACCCAAAGGCTGCCATCCCTTGCCCACCGACGTGCCGTTGATGACCTCTCACTCTCTCTCTCTCTCTCTCTTTTATAGATATCTGAACGGGTACTGCTCGGAGGAGATTTCTTCGATACTTTTACTGTCCAGGTCACCAGACATAGAACATCTTGTTATGCCCGCTCTTCTGTCCCAAAGACTTACAAGTTGTGGAATTCGTTGGCGGCACATATTTTTCCTTCTCCTCTGAACCTCCAAACCTTCAAGTCCAGAATTAACAAGTTACCTCTTTCCTCCTTGTCGACACCCACCGTACGATAGTATTTAGGTTGTGAGCCCTTGTGGTGTGTTGTTGAAATAAAAAATAATAATACTCGTATTGCGGAAGTCAATATAAGTCAGCTATTTCCTAGGAGGGCCTAGCGATGTATAGGAGGGGGGCTCCCTAAGTCCCCCTGTAGTTACGAGGCTGTTTGCTCCTTGGAGTTGAAGATTTAAGGTACTTAATTTCTCGAATTTGTCGACCAAGTCGCTTAATTTCATCACAGTAAATCATATCGGAACTTCTCGGCTTTTGGTCGGTTTTTCTATTATAGAACAATTGCCATTTCATTTCTTAATTCATAAACACGTTGCAAAAACATCTCACCTGATAACCATTTTGTCTAGCAATAAAATAGTAACGCTGAATGTCCTGTAACCATGTCTTTACAACGTGCGGAAAGTATTCTTGATTTGAGGGGATAATTTTTATATAATTTACTACCGTTACCACCGTGGTTAGCACAATATTCAGACCAGAATTCATTTCTTTGGAAGCCGGATTTCTCTGTGGATTAGGCAATATGTCCACGTAAAGCCAGCCATACACGTACCGGCCAGCCTGTCAGTTACGCCTGAACTGTTCACCGCCTGCCTGTTGAACTGAAACCTCCATACACATACCGGCAACCCATACAGCACCATCATTTGAATCCAGGCCATGGCAAGTATCTTTCAGTCGAAATTTACTTAAATTCATCTTTATTTTTAAATAATGTTCTCCAGTGATGAAGATGCTTGTGCGATTTTCGTTTTATTGGCCGTTTTAAAGGCAAATAAAAAACGTGAAGCGTGGTACAAAAAGTGGTTGTTGATGAGAAACACGCATTCACATATTAATTTACTGAACGAATTGAAGGTGACTCCAAAGGATTGGCACAACTACCTACGAATGGGCGAAAGTACGTACCTACAACTCTTATCATTGGTTTCTCGCTGCTTCATTGATTGAGAAACAAAATAATGTTATCAGAACTAAGATATCCCTCATGAGCGACTGACTGAAACATTGAGGTGGCTAGCTCTGGGAGGAATTTTGGGGACCTCAAGTTTTCTACAATCATATCACCTCAGGCACTTGGTAGTATTTGTCAGGATTTTTTGACATAACAATGCAGCTGCTGGCGCCTGGTGAACTCGTCCAATGCTTTTACCACGCGGTTGGGCGGTCCGGTGATCATCGGCCTGACGCCTCAACCCACACACGTAGCGGCTTGACTAAAATCTCTTGAGGCCAGCCGGCTGGGTAATTTTATTTTCGTTCGATTACAAGTCGCCAGAACAATTGAAACTGAGAAGACAACTGGACCTCACTCACGTTACGGCCTCCGGTTACCTGTGGAATGTTCAGACGTAACTGACAGGCCTGCCGTTACGTGTATGGCGTACTTTAAACCGGGAGGGCGCGATTAGAATTGTGATTAAAAATTAGGTAGCAAATACTAAAAGTTTGAGAAACACTTATATCAAATAAATGGCAACAGAAAGTTTTCAAACAGAATATTTAACAGCTTAGTTAAAAATCTGTGTTTATATTAAAACATATACAATAAAAACGGCAAATAAGCATATACAACCGCGTTAAATTGTAGGCAATTTATGCAAAAATCTAGTGAAGTTATTTTCAAAACAAAAACTTTGCTTGAAAAGTTTTAATAGAAACGCAAAAATCATATCCTGAGAATTTTTAGGTAAAAAACAAAAAAAATTGACACCTTTTATTAACTTGCTATCGGTAAATAATATTATGTTTTATAATTCGCGATTTTTTAGAGTCGCCAACCTTTTTTTACAGCTTTCTGGAGGAGGCAAGTTTTATTCCAAAATATTTTTAACCAGAAGTACATTTTACCTTACTTAGAGAATAATATAAAGATGGGTTCAAGGTAAAGATAAGCGTTTTATAGAATAGAGGAACGTTAGTCAATCGAGATGAGCTTACCTTCACATAAACATCCCCGGGAGTTGTTTCATTACTGAATTTCAGATTCCTGGCTTTCACAACGACGACCGTCAACCTTTCAGCAGTAGGTAGATAGCTCAGTGAAAACATAAGTTCACCGAACTCAGTGCCTCTCTAAAATACACAAAGTTAAGTTAATTATAACAATAGCTTGGCCTTAGAATACAGGGATAGTTTACATTCACAAGAAATTTGTTTTTTCCCTAAATTAGTAAACGAAATTTAAGCGCACCTTTCAGACTTTTCTAAGTGGATCCTATAAAAAACGAAGTCTGCACCTCATATAAACATTATCTTTTTGGAATTTGATGAGGTTCTCTTATTATCTTTCACATTCAAATTGAATTTAAATTCAAACATATTTGTAGGAGAAACTTCTCCCGGGCATGTAGTAACATAAATTTACATGCGAGAAGATAATACACTTAAATATAAAATTAAAATATGAATGTATTGGCTTTGTTAGTAAATGAGAACTGCTCATGGGGTTTAGCGCCACTTTTGAGATCTGAAATGCAGCCTCTCAACTGTTTTTTGTTGCTAAAACACATTAAAATTATCATCTTCGGATTCAGAATAATTAAATTACCTCCTTAAGACAAAAATTATCTGATATTCTCCAGTAAGTGAAGATTGGAACCTGTGATGAGCACTGATAAGTACACTTGGAGAGCCCAAGTCACCACAACACATTTTAAAAAGACCTGACGATCGTTTCACTAACCAAGTTAGCGTCATCAGAGGATGAAACATTCTAAATACTTAAAAAAATAACATCAACTTATATACCGGATCTCAGGTAAAGAGATCGAACCGAGATGAGACACTAGTCGTAGGCAAATTCCACAGTGTATTGTATTTTTATCGCCTGACCAGGTCTTTGCACTATCCTTATTGCTTTATCTAAAAGTGTCCATCTGTAATAGTCTTGAGAAAGTTCAACGACCGCTAAATTAACAACGGTTCCTTTGGCGGCAATAACTGTATACTTGTTATCGGTAAAAACGTGGGAATTTTATTTAGCAAAGTAATCTATCAAGTGACTCGTAATTGGCGCTGGTGCACTGTTCATACATTCTTTGTTGCAACTATATTTCGCAATATATACGCTCTCAAACCCATTCAGCTGACCTGGTTTTCTAACATTTTTTATTAATTTCAGATTTTCTTTATCAACGTGATGATTACTATCCCAAATATGTCGGGCGACGGCAGACTTATCTACAGTACCGTAACGTAATTGGGATATGTGTTCTTTGAATCTGATTCCAATCGATCTTTTTGTTTGTCCGACGTATTTAAGATTACAATCTTTACAACTTATTTCATAAATTCCCGACATTTTTTCCGCGCTATCCTTGTCTTTTGGATTACCTAGCAAGTTTTTTAAAGTAAAAATCGGAAAAAAACTTTGTTTGCTTATCATTTGCACCTAGAATCACGAGGGGTCTAGACAACATTTTTTAAAAAGTCGACTTACAGGTAGCATTTTCAACAACAAATACTTTAAAAAACTTGCTAGGTAATCCAAAAGACAAGGATAGCGCGGAAAAAATGTCGGGAATTTATGAAATAAGTTGTAAAGATTGTAATCTTAAATACGTCGGACAAACAAAAAGATCGATTGGAATCAGATTCAAAGAACACATATCCCAATTACGTTACGGTACTGTAGATAAGTCTGCCGTCGCCCGACATATTTGGGATAGTAACCATCACGTTGATAAAGAAAATCTGAAATTAATAAAAAATGTTAGAAAACCAGGTCAGTTGAATGGGTTTGAGAGCGTATATATTGCGAAATATAGTTGCAACAAAGAATGCATGAACAGTGCACCAGCGCCAATTACGAGTCACTTGATAGATTACTTTGCTAAATAAAATTCCCACGTTTTCGGCATGTTTTTACCGATAACAAGTATACAGTTATTGCCGCCAAAGGAACCGTTGTTAATTTAGCGGGCGTTGAACTTTCTCAAGACTATTACAGATGGACACTTTTAGATAAAGCAATAAGGATAGCGCAAAGACCTGGTCAGGCGATAAAAATACAATACACTGTGGAATTTGCCTACGACTAGTGTCTCATCTCGGTTCGATCTCTTTACCTGAGATCCGGTATATAAGTTGATGTTAGTTTTTTAAGTATTTAGAATGTTTCATCCTCTGATGACGCTAACTTGGTTAGTGAAACGATCGTCAGGTCTTTTTAAAATGTGTTGTGGTGATTTGGGCTCTCCAAGTGTACTTATGATATTCTCCAGATTTTCGTTCATTCCACAGGCCTGTTGATGTTAAGTCTTCTTAAGATATGATATTGTGGAGGTCGATACTTAATGTAAGTTGTAAATGTAAAATAAATTGATTGTTAACACCTATGCTGCTGCAGCTATGACAAATATGCAACAAGAACCTTAGAATAATCTTAGTATAGAACAATTTCTTGCAGAATTTAAAAATATGTTTCAACAACTTATGGAACAAAACAATATGATCATAAGTATGCTGTCTACAGCCATTAACAAGTTATTGCACTAAAGTTCGAATTTATAAGAATTGCTTTGTGGAATGCCAATGGCATTCAGTTCAAAAAAACAAGAAGTTGAACTATTCCTTAAGGTACACAAGATTGACATTTTACCGATTTCTGAAACACACTTCACGGCAAAGTAATTTATAAAATTTCCACACTACAAAATCTACTGGGCCAATCATCCAGATGGAGCAGCACATGGAGGAACAGCTATAGCCATTAAGTCAACAATAGTGCACCAAGAACTCCCACAATATGAAATGGACTACCTGCAGGCCACAACAATACAGTTGAATATGTGTTCCAATTCACCAATTATTTCAGCCGTGTATTGTCCTCCTAGACACAAAATAACTGAAAATATGCTTGAGATGCTTTTTGAGACTCTTGTTCCAAGGTTTGTTGCTGGTGGTGACTATAATGCAAAACGCAACAATTTCGGGTGCAGACTAACTACTCCCAAAGGCAGAGAGTTTAATAATATAATTTTAAACAACCACTATAGTTGCCTCTTCACTTGCGAACCAACATACTGGCCAGCAGATCAAAACAAAATACCAGATCTGCTGGATTATTTTATACTAAACGGTGTGGCAGCTAACTACCTCGACACAGAGTCATGTTTTGACTTATCGTCAGATCATACACCTGTCTTATTGACTGTGAGTAAAAGCATTATCAAGAAAACTCCAAAGCCTTCATTATTTAACAAGCACGCCAACTGGGACCTTTCAAAGACCTCATAAATAAAAACTGAACTTACAAACTAGTATAAAAACAAGTGAGGAGCTTGACGATTTATTCATAACTACAATACAAGCAGCCTCATGGCAAGCAACACGAAACAGAAATCTCGCTCCACTCAAAACATTCCAAAAGGAATCGTGGAACTTGTGACAGAAAAAAAGGCTTAGAAGAATATGGCACCGTACCAGACAGCCTTCTGATAAGACTGCTTTTAATAGGATCGTCAACAAATGAAAGAAAAAGGTAAACGAGAAAAAAAATTATTCGTTTAAATTTTTGGATAATTTGTCCTCCAGAGACCACACCTTATGGAAAGCTGCAAAGTGTGTCAAACAAACACACAATTTATCCATTCCACCACTTAAAAAACGGGATGGAGCCTGGGCAAGGTCAGATAGAGAAAAGGCAGAGTTATTTGCTCAACACCTTGAGTCCGTCTTCACTCCACATCCCACAAATACTCCAAATCATGTAGTGCAAGACTATCTAGAAGTGTCATGCCAAATGTCACCACCAGTTAAAGAATTCAGAGTGGCTGAAATAACACAATAAATACTTGGCCTTAACATCAGGAAATCTCCTGGATATGACATGACAACGGAAAAAATACTCAAGCAGATTTTGCGAAAGGCATAAAGTATCTGACAGTATTCTTTAACTCAATATTAAGGTTGATACATTGGCCAGACCAACTAAAGTTTGCTCAAATAATTATGGTTTCAAAGCAAGGAAAAGCAGTCGACGATGTCAAGTCATATAGGCGAATAAGTTTGCTTTTAACCATAAAATACTATAAAGATTTGTATTAAAAACTATGCTTGCTGACAAGTTACTTAATACATGGTTACCCGATCACCAATATCCGTTTAGATCAAATCAATCAACAATCCAGCAGTGTCACAGACTGATTCCCAAAATTCAAGAGGCAATGGAAAGAAGGCAATACTGTTCAGCGGTGTTTCTTGATATAAATCAAGCTTTAGATGAGGCATGGCATGAAGGCCTGCTATACAAAATTAAGAAACTCCTGCCTCACCACTACTATCTGCCATTCAAATCCTACCTAAAAAATCGTAGCTTCCAAGTTAAGCATGGAGAAGAATTGTCGATAATTCATCCCATTAAATCTGGAGTGCCCCAAGAACGTGTACTGGGTCCCATATTATTTTAACTGTACACTTTTCATCTACCAACAACAATCGAATTTTTCATCCTGTGATGATGATAACGTGGTTAGCGAAACGATCGTACGGTCTTTAAAAAATATGTGTTGTGGTGATTTGGGTTCTCCAAGTGTACTTGTCAGTGCTCATCACGGGTTCAAGGTTTCACATTCAATGACTGTTTCGATCTTCTTTGAAGTCTTATGTTTAAGTTTAAAGATAAAAAAGAGACTATTTTAAAAGCTTTTTGATGGAGCCTTAACTTAATTTTGTTTATAATTCAACTATATTATGCTCCACTTTCAGTCTAAAACTGTATTTGGGGCCGTTTGTTAAGTGTATTTAAAAATTAGTGTATTTTAAAAATTGACAAATAGGTACTTGGCAAATTTTTTATTTCATGTCGTCTGTCATTTGCGATATTAATGGCCAAGATTTCACGATTGTTGGTTCGGGTAGTATGTTTTATGCCTGTTATTTATTTTGTTTCGTTACCGTTGATGTATGGTTTATACCTGTCGTATGAATTAATCTACGCGTGACAGTTAACTACTCTGTCTGTCAGGCATTGGACTTTAACCACTAAGCCGTTTCAATGCATGTCTTTCAGATGTTATTTTTAATTTGGAAAAACTCCAAATCATGTGAACGAAATTACTGAAAATTCAAAACATAGGTTTATTTACACCATTTCTACCCACATGTAATGTCTCATTCCAGTTACGCTAATACTTACAAAAATATAGCGTTTTCAAAAATATTCTTGTATATTTTTTGAGTTATCGCTCAGATATATATATATATATATATATATATATATATATATATATATATATATATATATATATATATATATACAGGGTCGCTGATAAGTCTGGAAACGGTCGATTATCCGGGAAAATATACAAGGTGTCGAAAAAAGTTTTATACAAAAGTTTTTGGGTTCTTCAATGTCTACTAGGCGGTGATAATTTTATTTATACAGGGTTGGTCATACAGGCGTGGCACACCAATATTTTTTTTTTAATGGAACACCCTATATATTATTCGATATTTCAATCCTTCTCTTAATTTTGAGCAACATTTATGAGAAGCATAATGTACCTAAACTCAATCGTTTCCGGGTAAAAAAATAAATAAAAATAAACGCTACTGTTTTTAAAATCTATTGGATGAAGAACAAAAATAAATGAAAAGTAGAATATCTCTTGAAAACAATCTGTGAGTGTGAAAAGAACCGGTTGCGATGTTTTTAACATTGTTTGGAATCCCAAGATAAGATAAGATGCCCATAAGACACGCAGTATTATTCTTTTGTTTTAAAATGTTTCCAGGACAACGAATGTCAAACATTCATTCAGTGTCAACAGTTTTGAAACATTAGTAATTTAGTGTCAACAGTTTTTGTGCAAAATGGCAAGTTTAAGTGAAACCGAACGTATCGAAATTTTAATGATGATAGGGTACGGTGATAGAACACGAAGTTTTGCTCAAGTGGTGATTATGTTCAATGAGTTGCATCCTGAGCGGGAATCGATCTCCAAATCCACAGTTTCGAAAACTTTGCATCGTTTTCACGAAACTGGCGGTATCAAGGATAAACCTAGAACTGGAAGGCCAGTAACCGTTACAAATGAAGAAAATTCTTTGAATGTAATATTGGATGTGGTGGAAAATCCGAAAACTTCGGCACAGAAATTGGCTTTAAATCACAATATGAGTCGATATTCAATTCAAAAGATTACGAAGCGGGAAAAGTTCCGTCCATATAAAATTCATTTATTGCAAGAACTGAGTGAAGACGATTTTGATCGCAGAATCGAGTTCTGTGAACTTATTATGGAGAAGTTACGCCAAAATTTTAACTTTGCCAACCACATTTTGTTTTCCGACGAATCTACATTTTGTTTGAATGGACAAGTCAACCGACACAACTGTAGGTACTGGTCAGACGAAAACCCACATTGGATGGAACAAATTCACACCCAAAGACCGCAAAAAGTAAATGTTTGGTGTGCTATTATTGGTGGACATATCATAGGACCTTATTTTATACACGGTAATTTGAACTCTGCTCGATATTTGACACTTTTGCAAGAATCAATTGTTCCAGACGTTAGTCGATTATTTCCGAACAATAACGACCCAAATCTACCAGCGGAAGAAATATGGTTTCAGCAGGATGGGGCACCCCCTCATTTTGGAATTGAGGTACGGGAATATCTGAATCAAACCTTTCCTGGCAGATGGATAGGGCGCAGGGGAACTATTGAATGGCCAGCTAGGTCTCCCGACATGACGCCGCTTGACTTTTTTTTGTGGGGTCATGTAAAAAATTTAATTTACCAAAATAGACCGCAGAATATTGAAGAGTTGCAAGCAAGGATTGTGCATGAAATTAATAACATTCCTCAAAACGCTCTTGTAAATGCAGTGCAATGTTTTGTTAAGCGAATTCATTATTGTCAGGAGGTCAATGGAGAACACTTTGAACATCTTATAAAATAGGATTTCAAACAATGTTAAAAACATCGCAACCGGTTCTTTTCACACTCACAGATTGTTTTCAAGAGATATTCTACTTTCCATTTATTTTTGTTCTTCATCCAATAGATTTTAAAAACAATAGCGTTTATTTTTATTTATTTTTTTACCCGGATACGATTGAGTTTATGTACATCATGCTTCTGATAAATGTTGCTCAAAATTAAGAGAAGGATTGAAATATCGAATAATATATAGGGTGTTCCATTAAAAAAAATTAATATTGGTGTGCCACGCCTGTATGACCAACCCTGTATAAATGAAATTATCACCGCCTAGTAGACATTGAAGAACCCAAAAACTTTTGTATAAAACTTTTTTCGACACCTTGTATATTTTCCCGGATAATCGACCGTTTCCAGACTTATCAGCGACCCTGTATATATATATAAACATATATAAATTCAAACGGGCCTTGGATTTGGGTTCTAGGGGCCCTAATTCGCGTTAAATTAAAAATTGTTACCTCTATTAGTGAATTTTCTTAATGAAAATTCACTAAAACTGAGGCATAACTAAGTTAACATACTATCACATTATTATAATATTTCTATATGACATACGAACCTGTCCTGTATCTGTAAGAGTAACCCATGTGGTTACAGGCTGCCTCAATGTAACATCTCCTAGTCTAATTTCACCCTCTCCTATCATTAAATGAGACATGAAGTCAGTGCCATACACTTGGAAACAAAGGGCCTTCTGCGACTGCTCCCTCGGGTTCATGTAGAAAAGGAAACGCTCTTTGTAACTAGGACTGCTAGAACCGCGACAGGTCTTCGTCTGTATCGTGATCTTATCAGGCAGTAGGAATATTCTGACGTAGGAATCTATAAGGGAATGCGGTCTGGATGAACCCAATAAATCCTTCGCCTCTAACACGTTCACTATCAACTCGAAAGTTTCCCTGAAAATAATTAATGTTATGATAAATACAATGTCTTCAGTCAAAACTCAAATTGTTAATATTGATGTCTAAGTTTTTTCTTAACTGTGGACAGTATCATATTTTGTACAGGTGGCCTATTAAAAACTTTCTTTAAAAATTGCCCGGGCTGCACGATTTTTTTATTTTCGCATCAGTGTCAAAGCTGATACTTCATCCACCTAAATACGGTTTTTTTTCTCCCTCAGGGCTCGTCCGCGTCTTTGCCGCCCCGATAGCACTGCAGCCTTTGGCTTATTGTGCATGCCCTTAGTCTTTCTACTCCACCCATCTCAAAACCACTGTGCCTTGAACCAGTCTGTACAGCGATTGGTAGGGTGATGTTTCATATTGCTCTGTCACCGGTCTAGACTGACCGTAGATCAGTTGTCTTTTGCGGTCCAGAGCTTTACACTCGCACAAGATATGCTGGGCTGATTCCTCCCCCTCGCCGCAGAGTCTGCATGTGAGGTCCCCCTCGAACCGCCACATTTTATGCAGGTGTTTTTTGACGGCCATGTGTCCCGTCAAGAGACCTGTTATGTTTCTGAGCTGTCCTCTGCTAAGATTTAGCAGCTCCACAGCTCTCTTTGAACTGGGTTCGCCAATTAATGACTTCCGATGTCTGTGCCCTGGACACTCTGCCCAGTACACCTTTTTTTGACCCAGGACTTAATTTCTCTCCTGGAGGTGCTTTTTGTCACGCCCGGAACTGGTTCTGGTCCCATAAATGGTTCTGCTGACGCTCTTTTCGCGAGACTGTCAGCTTCTTCATTGCCTTTGACCCCTGAGTGACCAGGCACCCAGATGAGGGTGACCTCATTCTGCCCAGCCAGGTCGCTCGTCTCGTCTCGGCACTCACTTACCAGCCTGGAGTTTACCCGTGGGCTACTTAGGGCCTTAAGAGCTACCTGGTTGTCTGTGGCTATGAGGATCTGCTTGTTGGTGTAGCCCCTCCTCTTGTTCTTCCGCACACAGCGCAGGATGGTGTACATTTCGGCCTAAAAGACCGTTGCATGGGCTCCGAGGGAAATACTATGACTTACCCTCGGTCCTTCCGAATAAACACCTGCTCCTGTCCCACGCTCCCCGCCGGATCCGTACGTGAACCAGGCGAGCGCGTCCTGTGGTAAGCCCGGCGTCTCCCCCCGCCATGCATTCGCGGGCTCGCGAAGTCTAACCTCATTTCAAGCATAGGCTCCTTCACTATCTCCTCAATTTTGCAGTGGCCGCTGAAGCCTGGGTTGATCTTCAGTCTACCATTGCAGGCTAGTCTGTATAGCTATAAATGGGCCAGGGCTGACAATTTGCTAAATTGTTAGTTGCTTGTATACAGTCTCTATTTTTAACACTTTGTGTTATTTGGAGCTGCCGTAACAACATACTACTTGGTCCCGCAACAAGGTGGCGGTACGTGCTCTGTGTCTTATATCTCACTTAGTGTTGGAGGTCTGGCTACCATAGCTGTATTACTTTATAGGTGTATTTTCGCTGCAATTAGTATGCCGTACTGGCGAGCTATAATTACAGCGAAACCGGTATACGGTTCTAATTCTGGTGAGAATGCATCTAGCCTTACATACTTTGTCCCTATATTAGGGTATAAATGGGCCAGGATTGAAAATTTACTAAGTTGTTAGTTGGTTGTATAGCCTCTATTTTTAACACTTTGTGTTATTTGAGCTGCCGTGACAACATACGACTTGGTTCCGCAACAAAGTGGCGGCACGTGCTTCGTGTCTTATACCTCACTTAGTGTCAGAAAGCTCTATATTTAATTTAGTTTTTTTTTTGGAAATACGAAAGTACTAACCTCTCTGTTGGCTAAAATTTACAGAAATCGGCGTATTTCTTTAAAAACATGTAGAGACGAACATTCTTAAGTATTATGAGATTGGTACAATATCCCATTTATATTAAATTGATAACTTTTCAAGTTATATTTAAGAAAGACACAAAATTTACATTATTTTATACAATAACACATTGCTGTTACTGTGTAGCTTTTGATTATTATCTGGCTAACAGTTTTCTCTAGCCGGCTATCTGGTCTTTCCTCACGCGAAGTACATAGCATATACAGGTGTTTTAAAAATGATGATCTATGTTACAGGTGCACATTCAGCACAAAAAAATAAGACTATCTTTTCATATAAACATGGGTCCGCAAATGCTTAGTTTTTTAAATACAGCGTGTTAAAGTTATTTGTTTTTGTCAGTTTTTGACGAATAAGTCCAAGTCAAATTAAAAGTGTGACGTGAAAATTGGCATGTGGGGGTCTTCGGGGGCAAGAAATTTAAATATGTTATTGTTAATAACACTGCTTGCAGAGGGCGCCACCTGTAAGACATGGCTTCCATTCAATTGGCTATAATTTTTTGACACCCAGTCATATCGACCTACCGTATAGCTACATTGCAGCCCTTATCAATTGTAAGCAAAAAATGTATATTTGATTTAAATCTCTCAGACACACCATTTTCGAGATATTTCAATTTTTGTCGATGGCGCTCAAAAGTTAATTCTACGACAAATGATAGGAATACATTTTTCACCTTTTAATTGCTATCAGTATGTATAAACTTAATTTACTTAATCTCTAGTTAAAAATTAAAATCTTACCAGAAAAAAAAACTGACAAGACACAATCATGAAGATAAAATAAAAAGCCATAATAAAAAGCTCTGAACAAACCATTTAACAAAGTGGTTTCCATCGTTACGGGACTTGACTTTTACGTTTTCGTCGTGGCATATACTACATTTGACTTTAACGTTTGAGACTACTCACTATTTTTGAGTAATTAATTGTATTGTCCGTAATTTTTCTAATTAAATATAGAAGTCTTTACCAACAATGAACTAACAGACATGTATGTTATGTATTCACGGGCTTTTGGTAACTGTTATGAGGCGAAACGACTGTATGAAGAAGCCTTCCCAAATCGGAGAATTCCAGACAGAAGGATGTTTCAACGAATTGCCATCCATCTGCGAGAAACAGGTACATACTTACATTATCTAATACATCGATCTGTCTCTTCCGAATATATATATATATATATACCAGGTACCCTTAATAAAGTTACTTCTGATCGAGGCAGACCACGAAGTGCACGAAATTCTGATTTTGAAGGGGCTGTTCTGGATGAAATTGAATAAAATCCAGAAATAAGTACTAGGGAAATGTCCAATTATCTGAGAGCATCCAATGCAACGATATGGCGAGTTCTTCACGAGCAACAATTGCGTCCATATCACATCCAACGTATCGCCTGAAAGAGATTTTATACCTCGCCTACAATTTTGCCAATGGTTTCTTCAACATAATAATGTAGAGAACTTGTTGAATTGTGTATTGTTCACTGACGAGTCTCGATTTAGGCGCGACGGGATCGTCAATTTTCGTAACAGCCATATTTGGGCTGACGAAAATCCCCACGCAGTTTTTGAAAGGCATCATCAACAGCAATTTTCCTTAAATGTATGGGCTGGAATTGTAGGGTGTAACTTGATAGGACCAATTTTTCTACCTCACAGACTTAATGCTACAACTTACCTTGAATTCCCGCAAAACCAACTAAATGGGTTATTCGAAAATATACCTCTTGACATAAGACATAACCTGTGGTTTATGCATGACGGAGACCCCCCCCCCCACATTTCGCCCTAAATGTCATAAATTAATACTTTTACACGCAGACGGATTGGACGCGGTGGACCTTAGCCATGGCCGGCTCGATCCCTTGATTTAAATCCTATGGACTATTTATGGGGGCATCTCACAAGTATTGTTTATGAAGCAAATGTTGAAAATGTTGATGATCTGCAGCAAAGAATTGTACTTGGATGCGAACAAATTAGAAATACACCAGAAATATTTCACAGAGTACGACGTTGTATCTTCCGCAGAATACGAAAGTGTATGGAAGTGGAAGGTGGCCATTTTGATCATTTATTGTAGTCAGGTATCATAAAATGTTATACACTTTTTATTTGTTGTTAAACTTTGCAGAAAATACAATTAATTACTTGAGAAAAATTAATTTTTGAGCGACATCGACATACAAAAATTAAAATATCTCGAATATGGTGTCTGAGAGATTTGGATCAAATATACATTTTTTGCTTACAATTGATAAGGGCTGCAATGTAGCTATACAGTAGGTCGATATTACTGGGTGTCAAAAAATTATAGCCAATTGAATGCAAGCATAGTCTTACAGGTGGCGCCCTCTACCAGCAGTATTTTTAACAATAACATAGTTACATTTATTGCCCTCAAAAACCCCCGCATGCCAACTTTCACGCTAAAATTTTAATTTGACTCGGACTTATTCGTGAAAAGCTAACAAAAACAAATAACTTTAACACGCTGTATTTAAAAAACTAAGCAATTGCGGACCCGTGTTTATATGAAAAAATAGTCTTATTTTTTTGTGCACCTGTAACATAGACCATCATTTTTGAAACAGCCTGTATATTTATTCTCGTAACTCCCAAGTAATCTATTTCTAGAAACATCAAACTATTGTAAAATGTAATTGCGCCGCCTGGAGTCCTTCAATCATAAATTAAGCTGCTGAGGAGTGTTTCCAAGTGATAAGAACGATAGTTCAATAATTCTATTACGTCAGTCTAAACTGGAACATAGAACTGATATTACAAATTTTGCACTGAAGTATTTATTACATCAGACACAGGGTCATAAATACCAAATAACTTACAAACATATTGGTGATATATTTTAAACTGCTGTTAGTGTAAATTAAATGAAAACTATGATGTCTGAAGACTTTTTATAAAAAAGATTATAAAAAATATCTGGACGCAGCAAGTGCGTTATGGTAGCGAATTTTCTTTAAAATATTTTTAATAGCAAATGTCTTTCTTTGTTGAAAGCAGGTATCAAACTTAGTTGCCTATATAGTAGAAACAATGTACCATATTTCATCGAAATAAATTTATTGTTTGAAAATATATAAACATTTTTCAAAAATCTGGATGCAGAAAATGTGTTATGGAAGTGAATTTCCATAAAAATGTTTTTAATAGCAAATGCAAGCAGGCATCAATCTGATTATCGGTATAGCCTATCTAGTAGAAACAATGTACTATATTTTATCAAAATTACTTATGGTTTGAAAATATACAAAAATTTTCCAAAAATAAACTTAAATGTTAGTTTCCTAACCAACAAAGCTTACGTTAATAGCAAATTGAGTTATTGAAATTTGAAGGATTTAATGAAAATTCGGTAAATTTGCATATTAGCTCCCGAACGCTTTTCAAAAAATTGTTTTCAGAAACATTACTAGGACCCCACCTGGATGCACAAACCAAAAGAAAAATTTCTCGTTTACACTCCCCAAGGAAGTTATGGGACTGGGAGTGAATAGGGGTGCTGTGCGGGGCAGGCAGGGTTTAAGAGGGATATGGCTTTAAGATGTGAAAAAGACAGCTTTCAAGCCCGCTTTATTCGAATTTTCTGCTCATATTTCCTTTTTACTACCTACCCCGCTCAGCACCCCTACTCACTCCTGGTCCCGTAACTTCCTTGGGGCGTGTGAACAAGTATATTTTTTGGGGGTTTGTGGATCCGGGGGGGGTCTAGGCAGGTTTCTGAAAACAGTCTTTTGAAAAGCGTTCGGGAGCTAAACTGCAAATTTACCGAAAATCCGCTACCAAAACGCACTTACTGCGTCCAGATTTTTTTCTTACAAACGCATCATATTTCGACAAAAAATGCAAAAATGCATTAACGAATTTGTTTCACGAAATTTAGCTAAAAAAAATTATGCACCACTACTCACTCCTGGTCCCGTAACTTCCTTGGGGGGTGTGAACAAGAAATTTTTCTTGCGGTTTGTGGATTCAGGGGGGCCCTAGGCAGGTTTCTAAAAACAGTTTTTTTAAAAAGCGTTCGGGAGCTAAACTGCAAATCTATCGAAAATTCGCTACCAAAACGCACTTACTGCGTCCAGTTTTTTTCTTACAAACGCACCATATTTCGATAAAAAATGCAAAAATGCATTAACAAATTTGTTCTACAAAAATTAGCTAAAAAAAAATTATACACCCCTACTCACTCCTGGTCCCGTAACTTCCTTGGGGAGTGTGAACAAGAATTTTTTTTTGGAGTTTGTGGATCCAGGGGGGGCCCTAGGCAGGTTTCTGAAAACAGTGTTTTGAAGGGCGTTCGGGAGCTAAACTGCAAATTTACCGAAAATTCGCTACCAAAACGCACTTACTGCGTCTATATCTTTTTCTTACAAACGCATCATATTTCGATAAAAAATTCAAAGATGCATTAACGAATTTGTTCTACGAGAATTAGCTAAAAAATTATACACCCCTACTCACTCCTGGTCTCGTAACTTCCTTGGGGAGTGTAAGCAAGAAATTTTTTGGGGGAATAGGGGTGCTGTGCGGGGTAGGCAGGGTTTAAGGGGGATATGGCTTCAAGATGTGAAAAAGACAACTTTCAAGCCCGTTTTATTTGCATTTTCTGCTCATATTTCCTTTTTACTACCCACCCCGTCCAGCACCCCTATTCACTCCTGGTCCCGTAACTTCCTTGGGGGGTGTGAACAAGAAATTTTTCTTGGGGTTTGTGGATCCAGGGGGACCCTAGGCAGGTTTCTGAAAACAGTTTTTTAAAAAGCGTTCGGGAGCTAATCTGCAAAATTTCCGAAAATTCGCTACTAAAACGCACTTACTGCGTCCAGATTTTATTCTTATAAACGCATCATATTTCGATAAAAAATGCAAAAATGCATTAACAAATTTGTTATACGATATTTAGCTTAAAAAAATATAGACCGTTAAACCATAAACTTCACTAAACCTACAAATAAATATCCAAAAAGTCACTAAACTTAACTAAACTGACAGCCAAAGCATCAAAGAAAGGGTCTATTTGAAATGAATATTCTGTAAATATTTTAGTAAAATAAAGAGCAATGACGGTTGAATATGAAACTTAAGGATTTGCAGAACACTCTTCTTGCAACATTTTCTTTTTACAATCGGTATTTGTTTCACATTATTTTCCTAAACATTGCCAATTTTGACGTTTCAAATTGCGAGTTTGACATTTTGAGGAAAACTCCAAAATTTGTTGCTTTAACTGCCCATAACTTCTTTGTCTTTAAAGCTAGGGACCTTTTTGGTACATGGTTCACTCTTTATAACATAAACACGCGTACCAAATTTGGTTGCTCTTACTTTGCTATTTCCGGATATATGATTTTTTTTATGAAGAAAACACAAAATTTTTCGGGAAAACCTGGTCCAATTTTCCTGGCTAACGAACTTATCCAAGCCACTTGCAAATTTGATCAAGATCGGTCAATTATTTTTTGAGTTATCAGTTGGATATATATATATATATATATATATATATATATATATATATATATATATATATATATATATATATATATATATATATATATATATATATATATATATATATATATATATATATATATATATATATATATAAACACAGATCTCCTCATAAGCGAATTTAAAATTTAAAAAAATTCGCTAAAAGCGTAGCCTACGTTTACTGAAAAAATCATAAACTTTTGATGTGGTCGAAAACATGTCTGGTGAAAAGGAATTCTACATGCCCCATCAATCAGTCCTGTATTAGATGCAGTAGTATCAAAAGATATACTGATGATATTGTCACGTAGTCCAAATCGGTCCACTGCCAGAATGTCAGCCATCTGCACACCAGTGATTTTCAGGGCAACAAGCACATGCTCAAAATCTTTACCGGTCACGAGAACTGAAACTCAATCTTCCAAAGTTTTGAGACTCCCATGGTCAACTGAGGGCAACAGTACCATCCCAATGCAAGACTAAATGAGGGGAATTTTTAAAAAGTGACTTCGATTTTTTGCCATTTCACTTTAATTGATCACCCTAACTCGGTAAACGGTAGCTGAAGATACAGAAATATCTGCAACACCGTGGCCAAGGCTCTTTGTAGTTGCTATTTTTATATTTTGACACATTTTACTTTTATATGTTAATAGTTTGCTTGTCAATAAGATTTTTATCTTTCGACAATAAAGCACCTATCTATCTATCTATCTATAAATAAAGTAATTTCTTGTCGAATATAGAGCTGTTCTCGATCCCAAGTAGACGTGGTGTCTGATCAATAGGTTTTAATCGAGGACTTTAGTGTAATTTTTTCGTTGCTGGAGGCGAAAACTCGGCCTCTTCGTCACTAGGTGCTGATGATGATGGAGATGAGTATTTCAGTATAACTGTTTGTTTGACTTCAGCGATACCTTTGTAATATTTATTTTTATATGAATCACTTTTTTCCTCTTTACACTTAGTTCGTATTTTCATATCCATCACATTTTGTCGGGAAATGTTAAATAACCCACGAGATCACCTTTCCAAATCTGTCGTTTCACATTTGCTTTAACTGTGTTTCTTGATTTCTCTTTACCCAGTTTTGGTATCCTTTGTACAACTCCTGTATACCAGCACACATATTCTCCTCCATCTTAACAGGGATATTTTATGTCATCCACAGTTCCTGTAATTTAGTGCTGACAGATTAAGCAGCATCCGAAAGTGTTTCTTTAATTTCCTTGTGATGGTAAATGAAAACTAAAAGCACTCGTTCCTTTGAAGGGAGCCGAGCTCATAAGAACTGACCACTAGGCACCTTTTCTAGCAGCCAAATTTCTCTTTTGGTACCTATTTTAAAGTTCAATTGGCTGCAAAAAATGAAGGAAATAAATGAGAAGGCCCATCAGTACCAAGCACTTCAATATTAGAAATTTCACTAGTTTGAGATAAAAGTGATCAATGTGCAACCCCTAAATATTATCTAATATTCTTGAAATTTGGTTTATATATATATATATATATATATATATATATATATATATATATATATATATATATATATATATATATATATATATATATATATATATATATATATATATATATATATATATATATATATATAGGGTGGCGCATTGAAAACGAAACAGACAGATTTGCGCCCAATGAAATTTTTTTTAAAAAACGCTGAAACAAGTCAATTTTAATATTGAGGGGGACATGTTTTGACATAAAACTCAACTTTGTCACATAAGCCCCTTAACGGTGGTGATAACAACCCTTATATTTTTAATCGGGAACATGGATCGAGTGTTAAATCATTTGAAAGGTATTTCTTTTCTGAATTCAGCACACTTTTTTTTTGGAAGTTTTATCAACTCGTTTAAAAATTATCCACAGTTGAAGATGCAAAAACGCATTTCACTCATTCCGATAAGAAATGTGCTGATAGTCAATGTTTTATTGGTTTGTAAACAAAAAAATTGACTATCAGAACATTTCTTATCGGAATGAGAGAAATGCGGTTTATTATTTCAGTTTATCGGTCGGTTTGATACTTGATAGTACTACCGAAATTTAATTTCACAATGGTGTATTCTGTAGAAAAAAGAGTTGAAATAATTACTCTTTTTTTCAAAAACGATGACTGTGCCAACCGTACCGCAAATTTGTTTAATGAACGACATCTGAACAGACATGTTAACAGAAAATACATTTTGGAGTTAGTTGCAAAGTTTCGACAAAGTGGTTCAGTATCCAACAAAAAACGGGATCCTGAACGTGAATTTCCGGTTAGAAATGAGACTACTGAGATTGAAGTTTTAGAACAAATTTCTGCAGACCCAACTTTACGCACGAGAAAATTGGCCACTGTTTCAAACATCAAAAGAAGAACTATTCAGCGAATATTGAAGCATAATAAATTTTACCCGTATAAAATTCATCTTGTAAAACAACAGAATGAAGATGATTTTGATCGGCGGCTGGAGTTTTGTGAAGTTATGACTGCACGAATAGCTGATAACGGGAACTTTCTGTTCAATATCTGTTTTTCAGACGAGTGGACGTTTTTATTAAACTCTACAGTCAATCGTCATAATTGTCGTTATTGGGCAGATAATAATCCAAGAAATTTTCACGAAGTCCACACTCAAACTCAACAGAAATTTAATGTCTGGATTGGCATTTTTGAAGGCCGTTTAATTGGACCAATTTTTCTTGATGGCAATTTAAGTGGCGAAACGTATTTGGAGTTACTAGAAGATACTAATTGGCATTGTTGCAAGTGATGATCACTATCAAGAAAATCAATTAGTTTTTCAACAGGATGGAGCTCCTCCACATTTTTCACAACGTGTTAGGGAGTTTTTGAACAGAGAGTTTCCAGAGCAATCGATTGGGCGTAGAGGTGATATTGAGTGCCCCCTAGATCACCGGATGTAACTCATTTAGACTTCTTTCCATGGGGCCATTTGAAAAGTAGAATTTACCCAACAGAACCGGAGTCTCTGGAAGAATAACGACGACGCATTGTTGAAGAATGCCGTCTAATAACTCCACAAATGCTCCAGAATGTCAATGCTCGTTTTGAACAAAATTTGTACTTTTGTATGGAAGCTGGTGGTCAACACTTACTTAACTGAATAAACATTTTTTAACGTTTGGTTTTTTTAACGAAAAATTGACTAGTTAGTGCATTTCTTATCACAATGAATGAAATACGTTCTTGCAACTCCAACTGTGAATAATTTTTAAACGAGTTGATAAAACTTCCAAAAAAATTAGTGTGCCGAATTCATAAAAGAATGAGCTTTCAAATGATAAAACTTTCGACCCATGTTCCTTATTTAAAATATAAGGGTTGTTATCACCACCTTTGAGGGGTTGATGTGACAAAGTTGAGTTTTATGTCAAAACATGTCCCCCTTAATATTAAAATTGACGTGTTTCAGGGTTTCTTTAAAAAAACTCGTTTTCAATGCGCCACCCTGTATATATATATATATATATATATATATATATATATATATATATATATATATATATATATATATTACGTCACTGAGACTAGGGGCCTAAGCAAAGTCATGTGAAAATCACCCCTTTAGAAAAATTAGACACCCTAATGTACGTACCTAATCGTTGACCAATCAACACTCTGACGAACAATGATCACACTGTCTTTATACAGTCACTGTAGGAGTATCCATCCTCGAAATGCATTGTTGCAATTCCGTGCATAACTAGTACCTGCAATTCTCGCACAATCCACCTTAAGATATTAAACGGAAATTCTTCATCTATTAAGAATCGAACTTACAGTTAGCCTGTTATAAAAAAACTCTGGACGCAGCAAGTGCGTTATGGTAGTGAATTTTCATTAAAATGTTTTTAATTGCAAATATGTGTGTTTCCTTTTTAAGAAAGCAGGCATCAATTTTGGTTACCAGTATAACCTATATAGTAAAAACAATGTGCCATGTTTCATAAAAATAACTCTATTGTGTGAAAATGTACAAAAATTTCCAAAAGTAAACTTAAAGTGTTCCCGGAAAAACTCGTTTCTTGGTCAACCTTATAGGTTAATAGCAAATTGAGCTATTCAAATTTGAAGCATTTAATGAAAATTCGCTACCATAACGCACTTGCTGCGTCCCGAATTTCTTTTCTTACAAGCATCGCTGAAATATTCAAAAATGCAATAACATAAGGCGTGTTTGATTTAAAAAAAAAGAAGAAAATTTGTATCACCAACGACTTATGGGCCATCCTGTGATTGTAGAAATATTTTTTTAAGATGTAGCTCAAGACGCCCTATAATTAATATATACAAATTTTCTTCATATCTTGTATAATAACGGATATATTGACCTTTATTGATTTTTTACGAAAATTCGACAAAAATTATATACCATTAAACGATAAACTCTAAAGCTAAGGCTACTGCCAAGCATCAGGGTCTATTTGAAATGAATTTTCTGGAAACATTTTAGTAAAATGAAGGACAATGACGGTTGAAACTAAGACTTCAGAGTTTGTAAAACATCCTTCTTGAGACATTTGATTTCCATATCCCGTATTAGATTCAAGTTCTTTGCCTAAATGTTGCCGATTTTGACGTTTTAAATCGCAACTTTGACGTTTTGAGGAAAACCCCAATTTATTTTTCTTTAAATGCCTATAACTTTTTTGTTTTTTGACCTACATAGCTAAATTTTGGTAGGTAGCTTACCTATAAGGATATTAACTAGCGTACCAAATTTGGTTGCCCTTACTTTGTTAATTCCGGAGATATAAATTTTTTTCGAAAGAAAACACAAAATTTTCCGGGAAAACCTGGGCAGATTTTCCTGGCTAACAAACTTATCCAAGACATTTGCAAAAGGATTTTTTCTACCAAATTTAGTCAAAATCGGCCTATTATTTTTTGAGTTATCGGTGTGATACATATTTATATATATATATATATATATATATATATATATATATATATATATATATATATATATATATATATATATATATATATATATATATATATATATATATATATATATATATATATATATATATATATATATATATATATATAAACATATAAAAATTGAAACTGACCCCGGATATGTGTTCTAGGGGGCCTAGTTCGCGGTCATTTGAAGAAATTTTTTCAAAATTCAAAAGTCGGGATCTCCTCATTAGTGAATTTTTTTTAAGAAAATTCACTAAAAGAAATAAAACGGTTATCTCCAATCACCGTTCCATAACACTAATTTCTATTTAGTCTAAGGTCATCAAAATCCATCAAGAGAGAACGTTTAAATATCTTACAAAAATTGTATGGTTCTAAATAGCCACCAGCACAATCCTCGACATTGTCCGTTAGCTGAAGTGCTAGGTATCTACTAAACTCTTTGGAACCGTGTCGTTTATAAATTTAGAAATCCGAAACAATTTACACTTGACCTCTCTAAGACATTGAACTTGTTTACTGTACTGAATTACTCAGATTGACAGCTTGTCTACCCTTTTGTATTTAAGGGTATAAACTTTTCTTTCAGGCCGTTTCGTCCATGTTGTTGCAAATGAAGTATTGCGTAATTCCTTTCATAACTATCTTGGTGCGCCTCGGGAATCATTGTCTGCTTCTCTCATCCTGACCCCTCTGATATCTCATAAAACGTCACCGAAATTATCCAATCTGGCATGGAATTATTTATTCCACGTACACAGAAAACCTCTGCTGCCACTTAAAGGCCCTGGTTCTCTAAATCATGTGACAAGCCCAGACTTGAAAAGGTCAAAGCTCACAAAAATCTTCTACACAATCCTAGCCAAGAAAACCGTCAAGCATTTAACGACGCAAGAAACCGCTATGTCCGCATCCTTTCTGAGGCAAAAAAACTCGTTTAATAACCAGATCAAAAACAAAGTCCTCTTAAGCCCCAGCGGCAGCAAACCCTTCTGGACTCTTGCTAAATCTATTGGGAATAATTTCTGCAAGTGCACGTTCCCACCTCTTGTCTCAGGGGATGAAATTGTTTCTACCGCCCTGGGCAAGGCTGAACTTTTTGCCTCGTTGTTCGCCGGCAATTCTACTCTCAACCCACCTCCAAATGTTCAACCACCAACAGTCCCCAATGTCGCGCATAAAATGATCATTTTCAAAACTAGAAAGGTACGAAATATGGTCTCTTCTCTTAATACCAGGAAAGCCTCTGGCCTTGACGAGATCCCAGCAATTGTTCTCAAAAAATGAGCACCAGAACTTGCTTCTGTCCTAACTCGTCTGTTTCAGACATCTTACAATAGAGGCATATTCCCTAGTAACTGGAAAACTCCTCGAGTACAACCCGTCCCCAAGAAAGGATTGAAAGCGCTTCCTAGCAACTACAGGCCTATTTCTCTCCTTTCAGTCATCTCTAAAGTGATGAAAAATTATATAAACACCGAATTACTAAAATTTCTTGAAAAACACAGTCTAATCCACGACAGGCAGTATGGATTCCGTCAGCGCAAATCAACTGCCGACCTCCTTTCCTTTGTCACCCATTCTTGGAACAAGTCTATGGAACTACACGGTGAATCCCAGATTGTCGCTCTAGACATATCCAAAGCATTCGACCAGGTCTGGCACGCAGCTCTGCTTAATAAACTACCGGCCTATGGCCTACCACCAAAACTCTGTACCTGGACAGCAAATTTCCTCTGCAACCGGAGCATTTCTGTTGTCGTGGATGGCCATTCTTCTAAACTATATCCAATTAATGCAGGAGTTCCTCAAGGTTCAGCTTTAGCCCCTACTTTGTTTCTTCTCCACATCAATGACCTCCTCTCTAGAACATCCAACCCAGTTCACAGTTACGCGGACGACATCATCCTCCACTCCAATATACAATACTCTAAGCCTGTTTCTTTAGCCCAACTAGATGAGGATCGCAGACTCATGGAGGGTTCTATCTCCGTGGATCTACAAAACATATTAGACTGGGGAAGTAGAAATCTTGTACAATTCAACCCCAGCAAATCACAGTCTTGCTTTCTTTCTCATAAGAGATACACCAGCCCTAGACCCATCACAATAAACAACCAAGTTATTCAAAGTAATGAGTCATTTTCACTTGTTGGCGTCTCTGTGGATCGAAATCTCAATTCACACCAACATGTCACATCAATTGCAGAAGCGGCTGCTAAAAAATTAGGTTTCCTCTTCCGGGCTCGCAAATAC
The DNA here is from genome assembly GCA_964006375.1 of Tillus elongatus. Lineage (NCBI taxonomy): Eukaryota > Metazoa > Arthropoda > Insecta > Coleoptera > Cleridae > Tillus > Tillus elongatus. The sequence continues at coordinate 29,052,826 of OZ023267.1, forward strand.
TCTTCACCAGCCAATCTCTATACTTTATATACTTCACAAATAAGACCAAACCTCGAATACTGCACCCACATCTGGGGTGCTACTGCCGCTTCTACACTCGCTATCCTGGACTCCATTCAGAAGAGAGCTATACGTATCATCGGTGACCCTACTCTAACCCAAAGGCTGCCATCCCTTGCCCACCGACGTGCCGTTGGCGACCTCTCTCTCTTTTATAGATATCTGCACGGGCACTGCTCAGAGGAGCTTTCTTCCATAGTTCCTCCACCTGCTGCCTCCAACAGATCTACCAGGGGAACATAGCGAATGCACCCTTTTACTGTCCAGGTCACCAGACATAGAACATCTTGTTATGCCCGCTCTTTTGTCCCGAAGACTTCCAAGTTGTGGAATTCCTTGCCGGCACATGTTTTTCCTTCTCCCCCGAACCTCCAGAATTAACAAGTTGCCTCTTTCCTCCTTGTCGACACCCACGGTACGATAGTGTTTAGGCTGTAAGCCCTCGTGGTGTGTTGTTGAAATTTAAATTTAAAAAAATATATATATTTTTTCCTTTTCCACATAAGTGACTTGCAGTGTATTGCTAAAAACCTTATGCACAGCTCATTGATGATTAGCATCTCCCAACGCTCTTTATTTACGAAAAAGCTTTTAGGCCAGTTTAGTTTTAATTTCTGGGCTAATACAACAACTTGATGATGGATTTTTCATTGATTTCATATAATTTTTAAATGTTTCTTAAGTTCAGGTCTGTAATATTTTCAGGGCACACTGTATCAGCAGGTCAAATAAATAGTCTATATAATTAAACACATCGGACTTTCCTATTCCACGTCTCGTCCGTCCCTTTACATCAAGAATTCACAAAACCCTACCCCTTAACATTTTCTTGTCACATAATATTCTACAAGTATTTATAAATAGAGCAGATCAATATATGTAAGCAATTAAGATTATGTCACAGTTATTCCAGTATTTAGTTGGACGTATAGATTTAAACTTTCATTAGATAAATGTTAACCAGAACCCTTATTACTTACGAGTCATATTCTAGTCCTATACACAAATACCCTGTGACGTTGCCTTCCTCCAGATCGCAGACACCCACAGAGGTATCGGAGCAAACACTGTCGCAAGAAAGTGCCCTCCTTAACAGTGCAGATGACATAACTAGATCAGTCTCATCGTTTGACGTGGATTGTCCGGCTGCTTCCTGGCTCTGCTGGGGTTGAAGAGGATGTTGCTGATGGAATATCTGCGCAGACGATGTCTGGGGGAAGGAATTGAACTTGCTAGTTTGAACAGCAGCTGCTCCAAGGGCAGGAGTCAATGGGGATGGAGGGGGAGTGATCGTTACAGGAAAAGATGACTGAGATGCTAACACAGCTGCCATGTTCAGGGAAGAAACCGGACGAGGTATCGGAGATATTGATGTGCCTTCAAGGGAGTCTTCACGGCTGAAACCAAAAGCAATAAATTAATTATTTGGCATTGCTATGACAAATTTGACAAAAAGGAGCTGATTTAACATTACTTTTAGATTAAGGACAAGGTGTGGGGTGATAGTATGGTTAAAACTATTAGGTATGTATTTTTAACAAAGCAGGTAAGGTATCAGCAAGAAGTAAACAAAATTTAATTGCTTTAATAATATAGTCGACTCTCGATAATTTGAAACTCAAAGGACTAGAAAAACGTTCAAATTACCGAGAGTTCAAAATAAGAGGAGCTCAACTAAACAAGATTTTGTATAATTTAGGTGCGTAAGTTTAAAGACAAAAAAGTTATAGGCATTTAAAGAAAACAAATTTTGTGTTTTCCTCAAAACGTGAAAGTCAAAATTGGAAACATTTAGGCAAAGACCTTAAAACAAATACTTGTTATGCAAAGAAAATGTTACAAGAAGAATTCTGCAAACCCTTAAGTTTCAGCTTCAACCGTCATTGTACTTCATTCTACTAAAATATTTCCAGAAAATTCATTTCAAATATTATATTTCATCATCTCTGATGCTTTGGCAGTAGTTTAGTTAAGTTTCTGGTTAAGGGCGACTTTTTAATTTTAAAAAGATTTCACATCCGGGGTTAGTTTCAGTTTTTATCTTTTTACATATATACAGGCTGAGGAATTTCTACGGTAAAGCTCAGTATAGTATTATACAAGATGCGAGAAAAGATTCTATAGGTTAATTATTAAAGGGTGTCTTGCAAAATCCTATAAAATTATTTTGAAAATCACAGGATGGCTAATAAGTCGTTGGTGATACCTAAATTTTTTGGAACATCCTTATAAGTGTGGGCCATCTAACGTTTGGAATTGGAACTGTAGGTTATTTTGAGGCTGGAAGGTTTGATGACATTTCCGATGTGACAGAAAGTTAGTTTTATGTTTGATATTTATGAAATGGGTCGCTTTTCGCTTAAACACAGTTCGGAAATATTAAAAACTTATTTCCAAAGGGGTGAGTCTTCTACTCAAACTGTAAGAAATCTAGGAAAAAAATTTGACAAAAAGGATGTACCAAAAACTTAGCTTGTGGATCAATTTGTGAAGCGAGTTCTTGAAACTGGATCGTTGTTGGATAAGACAGCCCGTGTACGTACTCGTCCAGTGCGCTCAACCGAAAACATCGCTGCTGTTAGGTTAGGTTAGGTTTGAATGTGAGTGGTCCATATCGGTCCCTCCACCGCGACCATAAGGTCTATTGTGGCTCACGCCTAATGTCTATATTTCGCCCAACAAATCCAGCCTCCTACAGAGGTCGATAACCTTTGTGGGCGAAAGTTGATCCAGATCCTCTGGAGCAAGTTTTACCTTGCCAAAGAGCAGGTGTCTAGTCCTGTCCGCTGCCGGACAGGAACACAGCACGTGCTCTGCTGTCTCGTCATTCTCCATACACAGCCGGCACTCGGTCTCCTGACCGACCCCAATACGGTGTATGTGATGCCGCAAGCGGCAGTGTCCTGTATACAGGCCGACTAGAGTACTCAGTTGTTGTCTGTTCATCTCTAGAAGTTTCTTAGCCCTTGACTCAGACAGGCCATTTATGAAGGCCTTAGAGTGAGCTAATCCTGGAAGATTTTGCCAATATTGGATTGTCATTCTTTTTGTCCAGGTCTTTAAGGTGCGTTTTGCTGTGCAAGATGTTATTCCCAGCACCGGTTCTGGTCCTACAAAGTCACTCTGGGCACCACTCCTGGCAAGCGCGTCGGCCGCAACGTTGCCATCATGGTCCGAGTGACCCGGTATCCAGATCAGCGACACCTCATTACAGCTGCCCAATTCGTTAAGGGCAGATTTACAACTCCATACCGTCTTTGAATTACACCGGTAGGAACCAAGAGCCAAAAATGTGGAACGCTTCACGATTTTGCGTGTCATCCTCGCTGCTGTTGCTCAGAGTGTGCGTGAACAACCATCAACATCAACTCGTCATCGTTCTCAAGCATTGAACATTTCACGCACTTCTTTGAGAAGAATGTTGCATAAAGATATCGGTATGAATGCGTACAAAGTTCAATTTGTGCAAGATCTTAAGCCGAATGAACATCTGATGCGTTTTTGGTTTGCTCAATGGGCCGAAGACCGCTTGATCGAAGGTGAGCATTTTTTCCGAAAAATTATCTTATCAGATGAAGCTCATTCCCACCTTGGAGGATACGCCATTAAGCAAAATTGTCATATCTGGGGCTCAGAAAATCCACACGTCATCGTGGAGAAACCAATGCATCCACAACGATTGACTGACTGGTGCGGATTTTGGTCTGGCGGCATTATTGGGCCATTTTTCTTCGAAAATGAACAAGGAAACGCCGTCACGATGAATGGCGATCGCTACCGCGCCATGCTGAGAGATTTTTTGTTTTCCAAAATTAAAGAGTGTGACATAGATGATATTTGGTTTCAACAGGACGGCGCAACGTGCCACACAGTCAACATAACAATCGATCTTTTGCGCACTATTTTCGAAAATCGCATAATCAGCCGAATTGCTGATGTTAATTGGCCACCTTGAAGCTGTGATTTGACTCCGTTGGACCTTCTTTTTGTAGGGAGCCGTTAAGGACAAGTGTTACGCTAACCATCCAGAGACGATTGACGACTTGAAACATGAAATCTAAGTTACCATTGACGTAAGAGAGGCCCAAACAATCGAAAATGTACTGAAAAATTGGACTGATTGAATGGGGTATTCTAAGACTAGCCGTGGCAGTCATTTGAATGATGTTGTCATCAATTCCTAAATGTGAAGGTTCAGTCTTTCTAATAAACTCATAACATTGAAAAATATTTATTTGTTATTTTTTTATAGCCGATTCTAATTCCAAATCTTAAATGGCCCACCCATTATTATTGCATTTTTGCATTATTTATCAAAATATGATGCACGTGTGTAAGAAAAAATTGAGACGCAGGGAGTGCGTTTTGGTAGCCAATATTCATGAAATGCTTCAAATTTCATTAACTCAATTTGTTGTTAACCTAAGGTCATTGGCTAGGAAACCAGTTTTCTAGGAAACATTTAAAGTTCATTTTCGGATTTTTTTTACATTGTCAGCACTTGCTGCATCCAGCCCTTTTTTTCTTCCTCATCCTCATCCAGAGAATCCAAATCCAGCGGTTCAGCATCTGTTAGGGCATTGTGAACACCGATGTGATCGTCAATTTGAATATTCCTCAAACGTTTAATCTTGACAGTTAGGTAGAAGTCCCCACCCTGAGTCAGAATTCCTAACTTTTGGCAGCTCTGATGACTCTTCTACGTTTTTTGTTTGCTTAAACCTGCACTTTCTGAAGCAGTTATGGTGGTAGGGTTGACATTTTCCCCAGGCCTTATCAATGATGATTATGGCGGTTAAAACTGTTATGTTCGCATTCTTACCTTTTTCAATGATATCCAGAGCAAGAGAAACAATTTCTTTACCGTAGAGAGTAACTGGGTGGAAAAAAATCTATTTTACGTGACCTAATGGTGCTGGGTTATTATGTACGGTGCAGCTGTCCAAAAACAGTTAGATATGCGTTTTTCTTTTTTCACGTCACTTTTAACCTAGGCCACACATTGTAACCGTTCGAAATAAAAAGTTAAAGGTAAGAGACCGAGAGTATTTATTCGATAGTTGTCCGCGATTGATATCTCGCGACTGACTTCAAGTGGATCCAAATCCGGACGATAGTGAGGTCATTATCACCTGCAAAACGTTAACCCGAATGTACCTATCTTTCAGCTTTACTATTACAAAATAAAGATCACTCAGCTTTTTCTTAAACTCATGTAGATACTGAAAAATTCAAAAAACACAAATAAAAAAATTAACACACTTTAAAGTTTGAAAGAAGACTGCGAACTCATACATATGTATGTAATGTAGATATATACATATTTCATTCATGTATATAAACGACAGGTCAGTGCATGAAAATAATCACCGACTTCAAATTATAGAGAGTAGGGAAGCCGTGACTTCAAATTATAGAATGTCGGCGAGCAAGATGCCATTGCTACAACTTTAAATTGCCAAGAGGACCAAATCAAATTGATCTTTTAAATTTATTGAGAGGGTCGGAAAGAAACTTCAAATTTCATATCATTTCATGCCAATAGGGCTTGTCATGGCAACTCTGACAGACGAACAGGGTGGGCCACGGATAAAAATGGGAAACAAAGATGAATGCTTTACATTTTTAACCTTACTCCCCAAATCTCAATGGAAATCGTCTCTAAGGTCCCAGCGTGTTCAACCCTAGACCTGAGAGATATCTATCTCTCTCTTAGGAAAGTTCGAAAGAGGTTGTTTTAGTTTAGGTTTAGACTTTTTGTATTATTGTACCAGTTTTGTTTGTTGTTTTAAAAGTATATTTAAATTATCTCTACTAGTTTTAGTTCTGAAGTTCGTTGTCGATAGCTCGTTAAAATGCAAACATTGTTTTTTTTATAAAACAATTTACCATATATCTGTATTATGCACAATCAACCAAGGGTTGCGGTGCTATCGGGGCGGCAAGGCCGCGGACGAGCCCTGAGGGAACAAAAAATATATATATCTGTATGAGTATTATTGTCTTAATGCAATTAAATGTCATCTTTCTGGTTAACATGGGTTCTTGTAATTCGTTTTTTTTTTTATTTTAAAGCTTTTTGAAGCTTAGGGACGGCATTTTTGAGGGTACGGCAAAAACGCTAATGCCGACCCTGCCCACAAGTACTTCAATTATGTAACCCTATTCTACAGGTGCAGACTTTGGTAATCAACAAACGCTTTATTAGCGAATTTTCATTAAGAAAAATTCGCTGATAGAGAGGTCACGATTAAAAGCTTTTGAAAAAATGTCTTCAGAAGAACACTAATTTTGGTCCCTAGAACCCAAAACCAAGGTCCGTTAAAATGTATATATATATATATATATATATATATATATATATATATATATATATATATATATATATAGTGTGATAAGCCAAAAAATACTAAACTGATTTCAATCAAACTTGGCAAAAGTCTTGTTTGGGCGAAAACCGAGGTCCAGTTCGTTAATCAGTCTTTATACTCAAGTTTTTCCGGTGGAAATCGTGAAAAACTTTTTGAAAACGCTATATTTGTGTAAGTATCAGCGTAACTTGAATGAGGCTTTACACGTGGCTAGAAATAGTGCCAATAAATCTATGCTGTAAATTTTAAGTAATTTGGTACACAATATTAAGAGTTTTTCCAAATTAAGAATAAAATCCCAAAGACATGCGTTGAGGCGACTTAGCGGTTGAAGTCCAATGCCTGAGAGACAGAGTAGTTAACTGCCATGCGTAGATTGATTAATACAACAGGTATAATCCATACATCAACGATAACCAAACTAAATATGTACCAGGCAGAAAACATACTACCAGAACCAACAATCGTGAAGTCTCGGCCGCAATTATGGAAAATGACAGACGACATGAGATTAAAATTTGCGAAGTGATTGTTATTTAACTGGGAAATTCAATCAATTATTAAAATACACTATATTTGTAGCTTTATTAAAGGATACAAATACAGTTTTAGCGCAGCATAGATATATTATGCTGTCGCATAATATAGCAGACATTTAAACAAAATCAAGCCAAATCTCTATGAAAATGATTCTAAAATAGTCTCTTTTATCTTTAAACTTAAACTTAAGACGTCATATAAGACCATATACTTTGAATATAATATCCCGGGCATGAAGCAGATCTAATCAAATAAAACGTTAGCTGAGCTGTGGCTAGACGGCGCAGGGGGTGTCGCGCTTGCCTCCTAAGCAGAAGGTTACGCGATCGAATCCAGTCCGATAAATGTATGTTTTTTTAATGTTTTATTTGGACATTTGGAAAAAAGGTAGTGTACAGATTTCATACGTTTTGAACAAGATCTCATTTTTGCTTAAAACGTCTAAATATATTTGTCACCTTTGAGTCTGAAATTATAATTTTGTTATTGTTGATATTGAAAAAACCGGTTTGATTAGGTTGACTAAAACGCAATCATACTGGAGATTAGCAAGGAAAAATAACTGCTACGTTTATAATTTGGGAGATACTTTAGTTTTCGAAATATGAATCAAGTTTCCTTCTGGAAATCTTCTGTATAACTTTAATGAAATTTGTAATACAAGTTTCTTTTCAAGAGACTTACACTTTCTATAGATATAACAAAATGTAGTTCTTTAGCCTCAGAAAATTAGGTTTCGGGCATTTTTTTCAAAAGGAGTTAGAACGCAATATTTAGTTGATAATAGAGAGATATCGATGGTAACACTTTCGAAAGAATTCATCAAATTTGCACGTACTAGGACCTCTAAAATCGATCTTTAAGATCTGTGCAAGTTTAAAGTATAAACTTTACTAATATGCCGTATAAAAATAGTGTAAAATCCTTATTAAAATTCGCTACTATAACGCACTTGCTGCGTCCCGAATTTTTTTTATTTTTGTGTTGAATAGATCGACATGCGTGTGCAACTATCTTATGGAAACAGACCAGATTACCTAACTAGCTGTAAATAGGTATCTTATAAATGGCATCTAGTTGGCTTGATAATGTATACAAACAACGTTCGAATAATAGCAAGTGTCACTGTCTTTTGGTCTCAGGTGAAATTTCCTGAGTGTTTCAATGTTATGTAAAACGTTCCTTAACAGGAGGAAGCAGCTAGAGTGCAGGAAAATTAATTTATTTAAGGCAAGCTAAAATACGGAGCCAAGCTCTCTTTGATGTAAATATATACTCAATTAGAAGCTCACAATGGATTCATAATTAAATGAGAGAACGGAGTCACTATCAGTTACTCAAACAGGCGTCTTATGATACTAAAATCCTTACCTATTTGGTAATTTAAGAAAGAAGTTTGATATTTCTACTTTAATGAATAGGGCTAGGCATGATGTAGTTTTTAATGAATTTTCTTAAAAATAAATTCACTAATGAGGAGATACCGACTTTTGAATTTTGAAAAAATTTATTAGGGGGTCTTCAGGGGTCCTTAATAGCGCTCATTTGAAGAAATTTTTTCAAAATTCAAAAGTCGGCATCTCCTCATTAGTGAATTTATTTTTAAGAAAATTCACTAAAAACTACATAATGCCTATATATATATATATATATATATATATATATATATATATATATATATATATATATATATATATATATATATATATATATATATATATATATATATATACATGTGTCACACCTATAACTTAAAAAAAATAATAGACCAATTTTGATAAAACTTGATGAGTACCTTCCTTTCGCAAGTGGCTCGGATAACTTCGTTAGCTAGGAAAATCCGCCGAGGTTTCCCCGGAAAATTTTGTGTTTTCTTTCGAAAAAAATGTATATCTCCGGAATTAACAAAGTAAGGGCAGCCAAATTTGGTACGCGGGTTTATATCATTATAGGTAAGTTACCTGCCAAAATTTAGCTCTGTAGGTTAAAGGACAAAAAGTTACAGGCATTTAAAAAAAATGGATTTTCCTCAAAACATCAAAAGTCGCGATTTTAAACGTCAAAATTGGTAATATTTAGGCAATGAACCTGAAACTAATATGAACTATGGAAGGAAAATGTCTCAAGAATAATGTTTTACAAAGCCTGAAGTCTTAGTTTCAATCGTCACTGTCCTTCATTTTACTAAAATATTCCTAGAAAATTCATTTCAAATAGACCCTTTCTCTGATGCTTTGGCAGTAGTGTTGGCTATACAGTTTATCGGTTAATGGTATATCATTTTTGTCGAATTTTCGTAAAAAATCTTTAAAGCTCAATATATCCGTCATTATGCAAGATACTAAAAAAAATTTTATACATTAGTTATAGGGTGTCTTGAGCTACATCTTTAAAAAATATTTATATAATTACAGGTGGCCCGTAAGTCGTTGGTGATTCAAATTTCCTTTTTTAGTGAATTTTCTTTAAAAAGTTCACCAGTGGGGAGATCTGTGTATATATATATATATATATATATATATATATATATATATATATATATATATATATATATATATATATATATATATATATATATATATATATCGTACTGATAACCCAAAAAATAATAGACAGATCTTGATAAAATTTAGTGAGTACCGTCCTTTTGCAAGTGGCTTGGACAAGTTTGTTAGCCAGGGAAATCTGACCAGGTTTTCCCAGAAAATTTTGTGTTTCCTTCCTAAAAAAAAGCATATTTCCGGAAAAAACAAAGTGAGAGCAACTAAATTTGGTACGCGTATTTGCATTATAAAGAGTAAACCACGTACCAAATTTAGCTCTCTAAGTTTAAGGACAAAAAAGGTACGGGCAGCTAAAGCAACAAATTATTGTTAGTTTTCCACAAAACGTCAAACTCGCAATTTAAAACGTCAAAATTGGCAATGTTTAGGCAAAAAACGTGAAACAAATACGGATTGTGAAAAGAAAATGTTGCAATAAGAGTGTTCTGCAAACCCTTAACTTCCAGATTCAACCGTCATTGCCCTTCATTTTACTAAAATATTTACAGAAAATTCATTTCATTTTCTCTGATGCTTTGGCTGTCGGTTTAGTTAAGTTGATGCTTTGTGGTTTAACGGTCTATAATTTTTCACTAATTTTCGTAGAACAAATTCGTTACTGCATTTTAGCATTTATTATCGAAATATGATGCCATTTCATAGGCCGCGATAATGAAACACTTTGGATTAGCAAACCTGTTTCAGTTGGAAAAACCAAAGCAAAGAATATTATACAAATATTACCTGCGCCAAGACCTTCTACATTTTCAATTTTGAAATGTATTGTGGAAAACAAGTACCTGGACCGTATCTGATATCAAACAAACCCGAAGATATTGTGAAGAGACTAGTGATACCAATAGAAAAAAAACGTAAAGAAATGTTACTACAGATAACTATTACACAAGTTATCCTCTTGCACAATATTTGTTAACAAAAGGACTTACATTGCTTGGAACAGCGAAAAAAAAAGAAATACCTTTAGAATTTCAGACAAACAAAAATAGAGATTTACAATCGACACTGTTTGATTTCCAAGATGATGCTTGTCTAGTTTCAACTGTCCGAAAAAAAAAAATAAAGCAGTAACTTTTCTTTCAACCATGCACAGCTCCTCTGATATAGATCAAGAAACCAAACAGCCACTTTTAAATTTAGATTACGATGCCACAAAAGGAGGTGCCGACCCAGTGGATCAAATGTGTGCTTCCTATAGTACGTCAAGAATTACAAGAAGATGGCCACTTACAATCATCTTCAGACATCTAAATATATGTGGAATAAACGCAAGAGTCATTTTCAAATTCAATCACATTGATAACAAGGACAGAAGAAGAATATTTCTCAAAAACCTTGCTTTACAACTAATGAACGACCATTTGAAGGACAGGGCTAAAATGACATCACTTCTTAAAGAAATCTCTGCATTTTTATCTAAATACAGAGAAGATGCGCCCAAGACTTAAGAAGTAATAAGGCCAGGCATATGCGACATTCACAAAAATAATAAAACCAAGTCAATTTGTCAACATTGTGGAAACAATATGTGTAAGAGGCACAGTAACATTATTGTCAAATGCTTAGAATGTGAACAGGCAGAACAAATGGAAGTTGAATAATGTAATATAATTTTGCAGTTTATATCTTTTCTTCAGCTTTGTAGTTATTTTTGTTTTAAACCACTTATATTTCTTCTTCAATAAAATGATTAAGCGTCTTTTATGAATCTTATTTATCTGTATAAAAGATTTTATTCATTATTAATTAAAATAATAACAATAATTGAAACATTTTTTGTTGAGTGATAATAAGTGTTGTAATAACAATTCTTGCGTGTTTTGTATGCCTAATAAGACACTTATGCAATAAATAACAATTTTTTTTTTAGTAATATTTAGCTAGAAATGTTGAAAAACTAAATGCGGTGTAAATACCGCAGCGCGCCCGCTCATTAGATTCCAAATAGCTCGCCCGCCGGAGAGTTAAATCCTTCAAATTTCAATAACTCAATTTGCTATTAACGTAAGTTTTGTTGGTTAGAAAAGCAACATTTAACTTTATTTTCGGAAAATTTTTGTATGAACGCAGCAAGGGCGTTTTGGTTGCGATTTTTTATTAAATGTTTCAAATTTCAATCACTCAATTTGCTATTAACCTAAGGTTCATTGGCTAGGAGACCAGTTTTCTCAAAAATATTTAAAGTTTTATTTTCGGAAAATTTTTGTACATTTTCAAATAATTATTTTGATAAAATATGGTACATTGTTGCTACTATATAGGTTATACCGGTAACCAAATTGATGCCTGCTCGCATTAGAGCGATATATTTGTAATTAAAAACATTTTAATGAAAATTCACTTCTATAACGTACTTGCTGCGCGCAGAGTTTTTTTTACATAGCTACGATTTTTCCCACATATTACATCAGCAGTATTTTTCTAATTGATCTAGTTAAATTAGAATATTTCACAGCTCTCGATTTTTATTATTCAAATCTTTTTTCCCTTCGGCATAGAGGTAGTTAAGAAATAAATGTGAGAGTCAGATATGTTTATCGCATCCGTTAAAATCTTGTAAATATTACTGACGATAGACACTACTCTGGAGCCTCTAGAATTAGAACTGTAGTTCCTCGGGGAACCTCAAAAGTTCTTCCAGTTCTTGCGGCAAGTAAACCCCTTTTAAACAGTTTCTTATCCCAATAATTTCTATTCTACTGAACAGGAAATTCAATTTTTATGAGTAGTTTTCTCTGTCCAACGATGATAAAGATACTACAATCATATCACTTCACTCTCACTTCTAACCATGCCTATTTGGAGCACTACAAAATATTTGGCTACCCCTGCTGACTAGTAACAACCTTCAGCCCGAAGTCTTGCGTTTTTTCGAAGCGGCGCAATAATTTTAAACTGCCGCCGTTGTACATCGCTCATTGTCATTTAAGTTTTTCTATCAAGTTCTATTTTAGCGTATTTTGCGTAAAACGAAAAATTCACTAATGACGAGATCTGTGTTTATATATATATATATATATATATATATATATATATATATATATATATATATATATATATATATATATATATATATATATAGTACCGCTTACTCAAGAAATAACAGGTCGATTTTGATGAAATTTGGTAGGTACCTTCCTTTTGTAAGTGGTTTGGATAAGTTCGTTGGCCAGGAAAAATGGACCAGTTTTTTCGGGAAGAAAATTTTTGTATCTCAGAAAATAATAAATCTTTATCAATAACTCAAAAGATAATGGGTCGATTTTGAAGAAATTTGGTAAGTACCTTTCTTTTGTAAGTGGGTTGGACAAGTTCGTTAGCCAGGGAAATTGGACCCGTTTTTCCGAGAAAATTTTGGGTTTCCTTTCGGAAAATCTTTGTATCTCCGAAAATAACAATCCCATAAGAACCAAATTTGTTTAAGTATCGACCTTGCGCTGAGATGTTCTGCCGGCTTTTGTTCTCCATCACGTGTTATGCACGTTATATCTCACTTTTTAAATTTTAAAACAAAAATTCTTTCTTAATTTCCAACAGAGTTGTTATTTTCCAAGTTGTTAGCACTTATGATACCAAATGGATCAATCCTATAACAACAGATAAAGCATGATCCTTGGGCATTCAACTGTATAGTTTTTTAGTCCTGTTTAGCAAGACAAATTCCCCTGAGGATGACCTGTTAGGTAAGGTCGAAACGCGTCGGGACAAGGAATAAAGTATTTGTTTGGAAAGAAAAAGCCTTTTATTCATCACCCAAAGATATATATATATATATATATATATATATATATATATATATATATATATATATATATAAACATATAAAAATTGAAACTGACACCATGTTATGCGATCTAGCGGTCCTAGTTCGCGCTCATTTGAAAAAGTTTTTGCACGTCTCACCATCGATTCCTCTCTATTAGTGAATTTTCGTAGAAAAAATCACTAACAGGCAGATCCAGACTTTTGAATTTTAACAAATTTTTGCAAACGAGCGCGAACTAGGACCCACTAGAACCGATATCCGGGGTCAGTTTCAATTTATATATATATATATATATATATATATATATATATATATATATATATATATGTATGTATGTATCACACCGATAACTTAAAAAATAATGGTCCGATTTTAATAAATATACCTTCCTTTTGTAAATGGCTTGGATAAGTTCGTTAGTCAGGAAAATCTGACGAGGTTTTCTGAGCAAAATTTAAGTTTCCATTCGAAAAAAATTTTTGTCTCAAAAAATAAAAAAAGCTATAATTAACCAAATTTGGTACGTAAGTTTACGATATAAAAAGTAATCTATATACCAAAATTTAGATTTCTAGGTTACAAGAAAAAAAAGTTATAATAAAATATTTTGTGGTAGATCATTTCTATGAAAATTCACCACCATAACGCACTTGCTGCGTCCAGGCCTTATTAAAATAAAAATTCACTAATAAAAAACCAACGATCGCTGCCGACAATTTGTTACTTAATCCAAAGTGGCTAAATCTGATTTGATACTGTACAATTTCTAAAAGTCCTAAAAACATGTCTATTTTTATTCATTTACAGAGGAACCAGATGTAAACAATTAACGTAATTAATATATGTTACATAATGCCATAACACATGTTTTATTAATAGTTCTGTTTGTTGGGAATGTTGCGTATTACTTAAATAGATAACATGGGTTTATACAGCTACTTAGATAAAACCGAAGATAATATAGGTTTCCTGCCACAGGAAATTATTTAATCAGAAGGTTACCCGGTCGGTAGTAAAAAAAATCTGATAACTTCGACAACGAATTTTCAGTGCAGGCTGCGGGCTCAATCCCTTTAGCCTGATTTACCGTTGTATATTAGTGGTGGAATTATTTTTTTAGGAGACGTCTATTCTGGTAGGGGCCCGAACCTTTTCATTCCAAAATTAATCAATACAGGCCTTTTAACCGTTTTGAATTTAATTAAATAATTACATTAAATACTCAATGAAAGGCTTCTGATCCAGACAGCAAAAATTTCTTGTTAAACCCTACGCGTTTCGGCTACCTAGTAGCCATCTTCAGGGGCAAATCTAAAATATAATAAAAAGGTCTGTCAGAAAACATTGTTTTCTGGTAGGCAATTGTGCCGGTTGAAGCGCAATGATCTCAAAGTAAACTCTACAGACATCAAGGTTAAAATCTACAATTGCCTGCCAGAAAACAGTGTTTTCTGACAGACCTTTTTATTATATTTTAGATGTGTCCCTGAAGATGGCTACTAGGTAGCCGAAACGCGTAGGGTTTAACAATAAATGTTTGCTTCTTTCATTGAGTATTTAAATATGTCTATCCCAGACCATGTGACGTTTAGGAATGAAATCGTTTTGAATTTGTTGTCTAGTTTAGAAAAACTCGGGACGGGCAAGTGGCGAATTTTCATAGCGCAACCTATCTTGCTTCTTAAGCCTCTATTGGACCTGCTTAAACTGATTAATATTAATTTTCAGTAACTGTTTTATAAACAGTTCACTCCAAAGCATCTTAATTTTTGTATCAATTGAATATGAAAACACAATCGTAATTGAGTGACGTTCTGTTCGTTATAACAGTATTTACATTGACTAAATCATTTAATATCTTGGTTGGTCAATTGTCATTGAGAAAATTCACTAATAAAGAGGTAACGATGGAGAGATATTCGAATTTTTTTTTGAAATGAGCGCGAACTAGGGCGCCTCTAACCCATATCCAAGATCCGTTAGAATTTTTAATGCTTATATATATATATATATATATATATATATATATATATATATATATATATATATATATATATATATATATATATATATATATATATATATATAATGTGAAACACACTTATGGAATAAAATTCATTATTCAGCAAAACATAGTTTTTGTGGAAAACGCTGAGACACGTGAAGCTTAATTTGTCGAACATTATCTTATAATCATAGTTAGAAAATTAAACTCTCACCATTTTACCTCCATCACTTCAATTTTTTTTAATAGCAACGCAACATTTTTTTCATCACAAGTCGATGGACCACATTTTCTGAATGCGGAGATACCCCATATGTATGGTCTTATATTACAGTTTTCAATACAGGGTGGAAATTTAATCCCGGAATATTAAAACTAAACAGTTTACCCTGAAATTGAGATTTCGAAAATAAACTTAATAAAAACGTCCCTTTCTTATAATAAATGTTCAAAATGTTCTCCATTCACTTGCACACAATGAAATAATCTGCTCTGAAATTCTTCCCTGATCCTGTTCAAACCGTCAGGCGTTACGTTCCTAATTTCTGTTGTTATTTTCATTTTCAAATCATCTGAATCAGCAGGTTGCGTTTTATACACTCTGTTTTTAAGGTATCCCAATAAAAAGAAATCAAGAGGTGTAAGATCTGGTGATCTAGCGGGCCATTCTACAAAATCTCTTCATCCAATCCATCTTTGTGGAAAAACTTTGTGTAAATACTCCCGTACTTGAAGAGAAAAGTGGGATGGTGCACCGTCTTGTTGAAACCATATCCTTTATGGGGAATATTAGGTTCCATTACATTTGGATACAATTCTGCTAACATTCGGACATAACGTAGCGTTCAATTATTTCATTGAATTTGTTGTTAATTTTTAAGGAACTGCAAAACTAAAGCTTAATATTCAGTATGAACGCATCCATATACATATGTTCGACCATAGTGTAATATGTGTTTTACATTGACATATTAATATATTAACCGTCAGCTGAAATCTGACACTGGGAATCCTACTGTCTAATTAGAACAAAGAATAGTTTAATCTATTTGTAGCACGTATTATACATACATTTATCTTTCTGCTCTCCTTGTTTATATTAACTTTAACTATCTTACACTACTTCGTGCGCTCAATGTGGTTAAAAAGAAGTACAAAGTTTTTTCTTCATGTATTTTAACCCTATAATTCAAACTACTGCCAAAGCATCAGATAAAGGGTGTATTTGAAATTTATTTTCTGCAAATATTATAGAACACACTTCTTACATTTCTGCTACGTAGCCGGTATTAGTTTCAGGTTCTTTATCTAGAGCATGTCAATTTTGAAGTTTCGAATCGCGACTTTTTAAGAAGAAAAACTATAATTCTTATAACTTTTTTTTCTTTTAATATACAGATCAAAATCTTGGTAAATGGTTTGCTTTTAGTGAATTTTCTTTAAAAAATTCACTAATAAGGAGATCCCAACTTTTGAATTTTTAAAAAATTTCTTCTAATGAGCGCTAATTAGGCCCCTTAAAACACATATCCGGGGTCAGTTTCGATTTTTATATGTTTATATATATATATATATATATATATATATATATATATATATATATATATATATATATAATATATATATATATATATATATATATATATATATATATATATATATATATATATATATATATATATATATATCACACCGATAGCTCAAAAAATAATAGGCCGATTTTGACAAAATTTGGTGAATATCTTCTTTTTGTAAGTGGCTTGGATACGTTCGTTAGCCAGGAAAATCAGCCGAGGTTTTCCCGGACAATTTTGTATTTTCTTTAGAAAAAAATTCATATCTCCGGAAATAACAAAGTAAGGGCAACCAAATTTGGTAGATCGTTTTATATCGCTATATGTAAAATACCTACCAAAATTTTGCGCTGTAGCTCAAAGGGCAAAAAAGTTATGGGCATTTAAAGAAACATAAATTGGGGTTTTCCTCAAAACGTCAAATTGACAGTTTAAAACATCAAAATTCGCATTATTTAGGCAAAGAACTTGAATCTAATACGGGCTATGGAAAGAAAATGTCTCAAGAAGAATGTTTTACAAACCCTGAAGTCTTAGTTTCAACCGTCATTGTCCTTCATTTTACTAAACTGTTTCCAGAAAATTCATTTCAAATAGACCCTTTCTCTGATGCTTGGCAGTAGCCTTAGCTATATAGTTTATCGTTTAATGGTATATAATTTTTGTCGCATTTTCGTAAAAAATCAATAAAGCTCAATATATCCGCTTTTCTAAAAGATATGAAAAAAAATTGTATACATTAATTATAGGGTATCTTGAGCTACATCTTAAAAAAAGATTTCTACAATCACAGGCTGGCCCATTCGCTGGTCGTTGGTGATGCAAATTTTTTTTTTAGTCGAAAACGCCTTATGTTTTTGCATTTCCCATCGAAATATAATGCATGTTCGTAAGTAAAGAAATTCTGGATGCAGAAAGTGTGTTATGGTAGCGAATTTTGATTAAATGCTTCATATTTGAAAAGCTCAATTTGCTATTAACCTATAAGGTTGACCAAGAAACGGATTTTTTGGTTACAGTTTAAGTTTACTTTCGGAAATTTTTGTACGTTTTCAAACAATAAAGTTATTTTGATGAAACATTGCACATTGTTTTTACTATATATGTTATACTATATATGTTATACTGGTAATCAAATTTGATGCCTGCTTTCTGAAAAAAAAACACATATTTGCTACTAAAAACATTTTAATGAAAATTCACTACCATAACGCACTTGTTGCGTCCCGAACTTTTTGTAATATAGACCAGCGTATTAGTTTCCAGAGCTTTGTTATTTCCGGAGATAAAAAGAACTTCTGAAAGTGAAGTATAAACATATAAAGTTTAGAACTGACCTTGGATTTATGTTCCAGGGGTCCTAGTTCGCTCATTGAGGAAACTTTTTTAAAATTCAGAAGTTGCAATCTCCTTATTAGTGAATATCCAAAAAATAGCAAAATGCGCAAAATATGTTCCCTGTTGGAAAAAAAATGGGAAAAAACATCACTGTCTATTATAAAGTACAATATCATAAACAAAGATAGATATATTAAATCTTCTAGTTGTCACTAGTTTTTGTAATCAACTTGTCACATCATTTGAGTGAATATTGACAGAAAAAGTTAACATTCTTTCGTGTGAATTATGTATATGAATCAGCTACTTAAACGTTATATGTTTGTTTGTGTACAGGAAAATATGTCATTCGAAGGTTATCGATCATCCATATATTAAACTTAACACAAATAAGTCGAAAAAGGTCCAGTGGAATGCTTAGCAGAAAACAGTTACGTTATGTTTTACAAAACTTATAAAAATGTTATTTAAACATTATGTTGTTTTGAGTTGTAGGCTACTTCAAGTAATGTGACTTTTAGCAGTTCACAGACTAAAGACCGATTTCTCTGAGGGTGTAGTGTACGACTTACAGCTATTTAGGCATGAGTTGCAAAGAAATCTATGTTCATAATTAAAACTGTTGTTCAACCTTAATTGAGAGTCAGGTAACTAACAATTATGTGGCTAATTTGCCAAAATATTTCGAGTAAATCTGTTGTTTGATTGTATTCAAAATTCAAGTTTAATTGTTAACTATTATAGTGGAGGTCAAAACACTTACTTTAAAATTAGTATTTTTGTAAATACGCAGATAAAGGTACAAATTATATCACAGATGAATTTATTAAAAACAACAGATCTGAAAAAATGTATAAACATTTCTATCACATATACCGTGTGTCCACTCTTAAAGTCAAACAAAGGCCTTTAACATGCATTTCATTTTTAATCAATTTTTATTTTAAAAAATTCACTAATAGAGAGGTATCGATGGTGAGACTTTGCAAAATTTTTTTCAAATGAGCGCGAACTAGGACCCCTAGAACCCATATCCGGGGTCAGTTTCAATTTTTATATGTATATATATATATATATATATATATATATATATATATATATATATATATATATATATATATATATATATATATATATATATATATATATATATATATATATATATATGTATGTATGTATCCGTCTGATAACTCAAAAAATAATTAACTGATTTCAATGAAATTCGGCAAGTGCTTTTCTTTTATTAATGGCTTAGATGAGTTCGTTAGCCAAGAAAATCGAACGGGATTTTCTGGGAAAATGTTGAGTTTTCTTTCAGAAAAAAATTACAAAGATGTTTTAATGAAATTTACTATATATGTTGCCTTGGGAGAGACCTTACCACGGACCAAAATTGAACTTTCTAAGTTTATAGAAAATTGAGTTATTCAAATTTTAAATTTTCTTTTGAAAAAAAATTTTTTCTCCGAAAATTACAAAGTTATTTTAATGAAATTTAGTGGGTATCTTTCCCTAGAAAAGACCTTACTACATACCAAAATTAAACTTTCTAAGTTAGAAAATTGAGTTATTCAAATTTGAAGCATTTAATAAAAATTCACTACCATAATGCACTTGCTGCGTCCCGAGATTTTTTATTAATAGTTATATAAGTTATCAATAGTGTACAGGAGGCGGTCGTTGTTAGTCCGCGTTGTTAGACCGCTTTATGGTGGCAACGTCTTTCATGTCGCAATTTTTATTAAAGAATGAATTAAAAAAGTCTGGACGCAGCAAGTGCGTTATGGTAGTGAATTTTCATTGAAATGGTCTGGCACCAAATATCTTTTAAACCTTTTTTCTTTTAACATAAAAATATAAATTTTGGTATATAGTTTCCTTTTAATATTGTAAACTTACGTACCAAATTTGGTTACCATAGCTTTTCTATTTTTTGATATAAAAATTTTTTCCAAAAGAAAACTCAACAATTTCTCTGAAAACCTGGTTCGAACTTATCTAGGCCACTTACAAAAGGAAGGTACGTGCTAACTTTTATCAAAATCGGGCCATGATTTTTTGACTTATCGGTGTGATACATATATATATATATATATATATATATATATATATATATATATATATATATATATATATATATATATATATATATATATATATATTTGTGTGTGTGTGTTCAAAAATATTTCTGCGGTCTTTAATGTGAGGCATACTTGGTTCTCGGGTTGAACCGCGTCTAGAATTTATGAAAACTTGACGTTTCGGCTCCTGTTTTGGAGCAATTTTCAATAGGTAAAGGAAATATGTAAGGACACTCTAAGGCCTCAATCTGCCTAATCCTTAGAGCGGTGGACAAAGGTGGGTTGGGTTGTTGTAGCTCGATTACGGGGCCTCAATCTGCCTACTCCCCAAATCTCGCCGGAGATCGTCTGTGAGGTCTCAGTGTGTTCAACCCTAGGCCTCAGAGAGATCTGGCAGCTCGTTGCAAGTCTTGTCTTATATATGTTGTTCCGTCTACCTGCTTCGTTATCACTGAAAGTAGTACGGTCACGGTCAATTGAGTCGGGGGGTGCGGGTGGGGGGAGGGGCTTTGGTCACGGTACTTAGAGGATGTGGAGGATTGAGAGGGTCACCGGCATTTGTTGAGATAGATAATGGGGAAATAAAATTGTCTGTGGAATTTGTTTTCTTTTTGTGTGTTTGTAATGAAGACATAATAGGTTTCCAAGTAGTCGGAAGGCGAAGACCATCATCTCTCTTATTTAAACAATCGGGACGTTTTTCAATCTCAATCGCTTCTCGGATAATTCTCGTTTTGAAGTTGTAAACCGGTGCTATTGTTTTGGCATTATCGAAGTCTATTTTGTGTCCTGTATCAATATATGATGCATAGCCAGCGCCGATGAGGGGTCGGATTTTCTAACGAATAGTTGGTGTAGAGGTGGCCAATCGAAAACTGTACTAGCTGGTTTTCAAGTATTTAAAGTTACGCCTTTGGAAAACGCTCGGGCAGATCGATTTTGTTTTTGGGAGGACACATTTTCCCGCGCATGTCAAAGCTGCTACTTTATCCCCCTAAACAGCGTAGCTCCCCTACTCAAATTTTAAAATGACAAGTGTGGTCGACTGATACATCGTTAGAAAAGCTACTCAATTATTTATTAAATCCTTAAAAATCTTGCAAACAATTCAAAATCAACTTTACTCTCGCCAGCCTCATTTATCGGAGTAAAGGTTATTTCTCAACATGTTTTAAATAATTGCGATTTTAGTGGAGTTTCTTAGAAAAAATTAACTAACAGAGAGATCTTTCCTTTTGAATTTTAAATAAATCTCTTCAAATGAGTAAGACCCACGTTTGGGATCAGTTTCAATTTTTATATGTTTATATATATATATATATATATATATATATATATATATATATATATATATATATATATATATATATATATATATATATATATATATATATATATATTTCTGTGTGTGTGTGTGTATCCCACCGATAACTTGATCAAATTTGGCATGTACCTTGCTTTTGTAAGTGGCTTGTATATGTTTGTTAGCCAGGAAAATCATAAAAGGTCTTCCGGGCAAATGTAGGATTTTCTTTTGGAAAAATGTTATAACTCCGGAAATAACAAAACAATGGCAAACAAATTTGATGCACGGGTTTGTGTCAATATGTACCAAAATTTACGTCTGTAAGTTGAAAGACAAAAAAAAGTTTGTAAATTTTTCAACAAAAATATGAAAATATTCAAATTAGCTGTAGTACAAAGAGATAAGAAATAATGTACTTGAGGAGATTACTTTGTTTACATTTTCATAATATACATATATACATAGTTAATAATTTTGTTCACAATTGTCAAATGAAACTTTACAGTGGCATAGTTAAGTAATGTTCTGTATTCTGATTTATTTCATGAAAATATTTGTATTTTCCGCTTAAATTTTTCTTTACTTCCGCTGGTTAAAATTTACGTGAAAAGTTTAACATTCTTTTTAATCTTAATTACAGATTACGTATATAATTGAATTTTATATATTCTTTTAACAGAGTTTTCTCAGAATTTTTTTATGTATACTTAAAATCAATGTTTGTAAGATTTTTGTGAAATT